>SJYT01021998.1:305543-345420 GCA_006410635.1 Cephalophus harveyi | reverse complement strand
CAAAATTAAGATTGTCCATTTTGCATTTTCAAAGATCACTGTGATGCCCATTTTGATAACAGACACTTCCAAAGTGATGAGGGAATCTGGGAGACTAATTAGTGGGCTATTATAGTTATGTAGGAAACACATCATGGTAGGATATGGACTAGATGAGAAATAATTGACAGGATAGAGTCAGCTAGATTTATTCTGTAAAATTAGAGATGAGAAAGTGAGATAAAGGGAAATTCAGTTCAGTTCAGTCGCTCAATCATGTCTGACTCTTTGTGACATCATGGACTACAGCATGCCAGGCTTCCCTGTCCATCATCAACTCCCAGAGCTTACTCAAACTTATGTCCATCAAGTTGGTGATGCCATCCAACCATCTCATCCTCTGCCGTCCCCTTCTCCTCCCACCTTCAATCTTTCCCAGCATCAGGGTCTTTTCCAGTGAGTCAGTTCTTCGCATCAGGTGGCCAAAGTGTTGGCATTTCAGCTTCAACATCAGTCCTTCCAATGAATATTCAGGACTGATTTCCTTTAGGTTGAACTGGTTGGATCTCCTTGCAGTCCAAGGGATTCAGGAGAATAAAAGGTGGGTAGAGCAGATTTTGGGGAAACAGTACCAGAGTCCCTTTTTAGATTTGTTGCTTGGAGATGCCTATTATTTAATATNGCATTTCAGCTTCAACATCAGTCCTTCCAATGAATATTCAGGACTGATTTCCTTTAGGTTGAACTGGTTGGATCTCCTTGCAGTCCAAGGGATTCAGGAGAATAAAAGGTGGGTAGAGCAGATTTTGGGGAAACAGTACCAGAGTCCCTTTTTAGATTTGTTGCTTGGAGATGCCTATTATTTAATATTGAAGTACTTGTGTAGATTTGAACAGTGTGTTATATGATTGTGAAGGATAAAACAGGGGTCTAGTCTAGAAATGTACATTTGGATAATTGAGTTTGTACATGATATTTAAAGTTGTAAGATTGCATCAGATCACCAAGGCTGTTGATGTAAGTGAACCGGAGAAAAGACTAAGAACTGAGCTGTGGAACATTCAGGGAGAAGAGGTGCAATCAGCAAACAAGAATTTGAAAGGGAAGGCAGTTTGGAAGAAAACTAAGAACAGATAGCCTCCTGTAAGCCAAGTGAAGAAAATGTATTAAGAATGAGGAAGTGATTAACTGGGTTGAAAGTTGCAGTAGTTCAAGTTAAGACAGAAACTAAATGTTGAGTATCACATTTAGCAAAGTAGACATCACTGTTGAACTTATTAAAAGTGTAGGTAAAAGTTTGATTGGAATATAGTAAAAAGAGATGGTGTGGTATTGGAAAGTTTAAATTTAGTCAGTTATTGAAGACTTAGAATTATACAAAATCAACAAAAAGTATTGAAAATTTATTTAACCTCTCTACTTAAAAATAAGAATCGCTAGTCCAGGTTTGATGCAGGATACAGGATGCTTGGGGCTGGTGCACCGGGATGACCCAGAGGGATGGTACGGGGAGGGATGTGGAAGGGGGTTTCAGGATGGGGAACATGTGTACACCTGAGGCGGATTCATGTTGATGTATGGCAAAACCAATACAATATTGTAAAGTAATTAGCCTCCAATTAAAATAAATAAATTTAAATTTAAAAAAAGAATGGTTTCAATTTCCATTTTATTTATTTCTTCTTCTGGTGACTGAAATAATCACGTGAGCTGTGAATTTTTAAAATTCCAAATGTGTGTATATATGCATCTAGAAACACAGTAATTGAAACACCTTCTATAAGGAACCAGTCAATTCTCAAGAAAATCAACCCTGAATATTCATTAGAAGGACTGATCTTGAAGCTTCAATACTTTGGCCACCTGATGCAAAGAGCCAACTCATTGGAAAAGACTCTGATGCTGTGAAAGATTGAAGGCAGAAGAAGAAGGGGGCAAGAGAGGATGAGATGGTTGGATGGCACCACTGACTCAATGGACATGAGTTTCAGCAAACTCCAGGAAATGGTGAAGGACGGGGAAGCCTGGTGTGCTATAGTTCATGGGGTTGCAAAGAGTCAGACACAACTGAGCGACTGAACCACAACAGTAAGGACTCTGGGAGCTTGCTAGCATGGTGGCCTCTTCTGTTGACAAGAAATCCATTCCTCTTAAGAAAGCCCATTCTCTGGCCAAAAAATTCCAAAGTTAGAAGGTGCTTCTGTAACCACGTATCTTCCACTTCCGGGTTTACACTAGTTCCTGTGAGGAGTTTCAGAAGACTGACTCTCAAAGCTTGAGAACCTAATCTGTTTACCTTTGAGACCTCCCACAGGTGAAAATGCCTTCTGCTGCAGTTTGAAGACTGTAAGCTGGAAATCAGCAACCACTGTAATTAAAGAGACATTCCTCTCCCATAAGCATTTAGCAGACAGAACTCTGCCTGCACTCTGAATAAAGCTGGTCCTCAGGCTGTGATCTCAGCAAGGCTGAGTTGCCGAACTGAGGAACACACACACACACACACACACACACACACTGCCCCCACTCCCCAGGCCACAACAAGCAACCCCTTTGATTTGCAAACAACCCCGGAGCTGATTCACTAGACCAGCTGGGGCAGGATGAATGCAGAGAGGGGCCAGTCTCCTTCCAGAAGGTACGCGGAGAGACAGGAGCCGGCCTGGAGTGGCTCTGGCTGTCCTCCAGCTGGCGGCCTCCGCTCCTTGGCGCCCAGGCGGTGGTCACGTGGTCAATCCAGGGTGGACGCGATAATGTGGCCTGTTACACGCGCAGCCTAGGGCCCCAGGAGAAAACCCTGATGACATGAAAGGAGAGAAATCTAGAGAACCCTCCCAGCATGGAAACATCTGGTGGTGGAAATTGCTCTCCAGAGACCTGTTTGCTGAGCCCAGAATCTGTCCAAGCCGAGGAGGAGAATTCTATCATCTGCCTGAGGATTTCTTCCTCCACTTCATTAGACAGCCACCTTCTTCATGTCCATCAGGCAGTGTTTTCCTTCCTGGGACTGTGTCGCATAAATGCCGCCAAATTCTAAGCCCCAGCACTCCTTTTCAGGATAACTTTTCTTATGCATTAGAGAAACCTGCCTTTTCAAGGTCCCTCACTTTCCGTGTGTCATAGTTGTGATGACAGCTTAATTTACTTTGCTTCCATTTTATGATGGCTACTTCTGGACACCCCAGGTCATCAGTAAATTTTCTTCCCATCACACCAGAGGATGGCTTGTTTCTGGGAATGTCCTAGGAGATGCCTAATTCTAGCCCTCATTTGCTGCTTCTAGCAATTTCTCCCTCCATTCTGGAAGAACAATTTAGCTTCCCAGCTTGTAGCATCTAACAATGGCTCACAGTCCTTTCATTACTTGTGTGTGAGGTATTTGTATGTGTGTGTTCAGAGCAGAAGAAACATGGTCAGATGCTTATTTCTAAGACATTTATTATTTTTACTTCCCTGCACTGATTCTCAAGGTTGAAGATACTTTTAATTTCACTGTGAATTCTTTGCACATGGTATTTATGTCTTCAATATAAAATGTGTTTGTTTATTATCGTACACGAGTGGCTTAAATATTAGGCCTTTCAAAATAAGCAATCTCTTCCATTTTTAGCATTTGAGAAAAATGTGCTCTTTCTGGGGAATGATTTCTACAATAAATATGATTCATTTTAATTTTTGTAATAAACCATGCTTACAGTAGAGACCTCTGAGAGTAACAATAACAGTTAATTTATTTTTAGCCATTATTTGCAGAGAAGTGTTGTTTGCAAATCATATGTGATCTTAATTGATATTCACAAAGACCTAACAAGGCGGGATGCCTTCATTCCGTCATTCTTTTACTCACTCAACAAATGCATGTTAAATAACAGCAGGTTCTGGGCACACTGTGTAGTGCTGTTGGTACAGTGGTGAACCAGGTTGATCTGGTCCTTACCTCGTGGAATCTATAAACAACAAGGGATGACAAAGGATGAGATGGCTGGATGGCATCACTGACTCGATGGATGTGAGTCTGAGTGAACTCCGGGAGTTGGTGATGGACAGGGAGGCCTGGCGTGCTGCGATTCATGGGATCGCAAAGAGTTGGATACACTGAGAGACTGAACTGAACTGATGGAAGTGAATGTGAAAGTTGTTCCGTCGTATCCAACTCTTTGCAACCTCATGGACTCTACAGTCTATGGAATTCTCCAGGCCAGAATATTGGAGTGGGTAGCCTTTCCCTTCTCCAGGGGATCTTCCCAACCCAGAGATCGAGCCCAGGTCTCCTGAATTGCAGGTGGATTCTTTACGAGCTGAGCCACAAGGGAAGCCCAACAATTATGATCAGGCATTATTAAGATTCTTGTTTTTTGGTCAAACCGGAGTTCAGGTAGATTTGTATTCGTCTGTAACCCAGAGTCTCTCAGACTCGCTCATATCTAACTGCCTGAGGGCTGGAGGGGGAGCAAGACTCAAGAAGCCTCAGGGGACATTTGTGGAAGGAGGAGCTGGGAAAGTGCTGGAAGTTGTGTTCAGCCTGTTGGGAAAAATTCCTTTCTGGATGTGGATTCTTTATGAAAGGAGTTCAGGATAATTCTGATTTAATCCTTCGCTGGGTGTCAGACTTTCAAGAATCAAAACTGATGTTCTGTGTATGTGTTTCTTGGTGTGTGTTAAGTCGTTCAGTCATGTCTGACTCTTTGCGACACCATGGACTGTAGCCCACTAGACTCCTCTGTCCATGGAATTCTCCAGGCAAGAATACTGCAGTGGGTTGCCATTCCCTTCTCCAGACCGATCCGTTCTGATCCCGGGATTGAACCCTGAGCCTCCTACAGTGCAGGCAGATTTTTTGCTGTCTGAGTCCCAGGGAAGCCCCAGAGAAATGGAATTTCTTCATAACCAGCCCAGTGCTTATTCCACTCAGCTGAGGGGAGGTGAGCTTAGTTTCACCCTCATGAATCAGGCGGTCCAGGGGCAGCTGGGGTCTCTTGGGGAGGAGACCCGCCTCCCCAAGGGCCGGGAAGGATGGAGGTGCCCATCTGAGGAGGTCTCTGTGATGTTAGTGGTGACGTGGGTGGCTTGGTTACACGAGACGGGATTTTTTTTTTAAAGTTATATTTATGAAAGTTTTATATATGGTAAAAGTTATACCATAAATATTTCCTGAATTATTATTTTACATAAGTAAGATTTTAATAGGGGTTTCTCTGGTGGCTCACAGATGGTAAAGAATCTGGATGCAGTGCAGGAGACCTGGGTTTGATCCCTGGGTCAGGAAGATCCCTTGGAGAAGGGCAGGGCTACTGGCTCCAGTATTCTTGCCTGGGAAATCCCATAGACAGAGAAGCCTGGCAGGCTACAGTCTATGAGGTCACAAAGAGTCAAAACGACTGAGTGACTAACACTTGAGTCCATTCCAAGTTATATTAGTATTTGTTTAATTAATCCTTTAGTATTGGATTGTTTCCCTGTTTGTTATAAAAAAGACTACACAAATTTCATCATACATAAAGCCTAGTGTATTTCATTAGAATAAATCCACACTAGAATTACAAGGTCAAGAGGTGTGAACACTACTGCTTTTGATATATTTTCCTAATTTGCTCTCTTGAAAGGAAGAACTAACTTATACCCTTTTCATTAAAATATAGGTGGGTACTTTCTATCACTGGTTTGACAAGTGGAAAGTTTATGGTATTAAAAAAATGTATGAGGAAACTTTTAATTAATCATTAATTTGATTTTGCTTTTTTAAATGCTCAAATAATTTTTTTTAAAAATTATTTTTAATTGAAGAATAATTGTTTTAAAAAGTTGTGATTTCTGCCATACAACAATATGAATCAGCCATAAGTATACATGTATCTCTTCCCTCTTAAATCTCTCTCCCACCTCCCCATCTCACCCCTCTAGGTTGCCACCGAGCACTGGGTTGGTTTTGATATCTAATGAATGTGAATATGTGTTAATAAATTTGATTCTCTTAATATCAAGCTTATTGGACTTTTGTTCTTTTCTTATTGTTTTGTCTACATAAACCATTCTCCAACTTAACTGGGACAGACATTTCATTTTTTTTCTATTACCTCTATTTTATAGCTAACATATTGCTAAGATTAGACAAATGAAAAGTGAAAGTGTTAGTTGCTCAGTCATGTCCTAGTCTCTGCAGTCCCATCGACTGCATCCTGCCAGGAAATTCTCTAAGCAAGCACACTAGTGTGGGTAGCCATTCCCTTCTCCAAGGGATCTTCACAACGCTGGGATCAAATTCAGGTCCCCTGCACTGCAGGCAGATTCTTTACCATCTGAGTCACCAGGGAAGCCCAAAATTAGATATGTATCTTGCAAATAAGCTGCATCCTAAAGTCAGATATGTATGTTTACTTTCTTATAAATTGGCTATGGTTTCACTGTATAGAAATTAAATCCAATTTATCTGCATTTTATATTGTGATCTCACAGAAAATCATATTCTCTTTCTCCCCTAATATCAGCATTTTTGAATAATTTGTTTCTCATTACTGCTTTGAAATGTTACCTTTACCTTAAACTACAATATTTTATATAATAAAATATGTTTCTAAACTTTATGTTTTCTGTTCTAGAATACTTTATTCTTGTATTAGTTTTTCACTGTTTAATTATTCTGTTACAAAATGTGTGGATATCTGATGGTGGAAGTCCAAAAAGCACTTGGCTTTTCTCACACTTACTCTCCCAGATAACTTTAGGATTGTTTTGTCTTATATTTGTCTAAACTATGGTTGGAGCTGAAAATGGAATTGCAGTATATCTCTAAGTCGATTTAAGTACTCCTTTTAAAGTTTTATCATAACATATGCAAGTTAATAAATGTGATACATCACATTAATAGAATAGAAGCTGAAATCACATGATCATCTCAATAGATGTAGAACAAGCATTTAACAAAATTCAACATCCATTCATGTAAAATCTCTCAACAAATTGGGTATAGAAGGAACATTTGTTTATGCACTAAATCTTTTTTTGACTCTTTGGTAACCCCATGGACTGTATCTTGCCAGGCTCCTCTGACCATGGGATTTCCCAGGCAATAATACTGAAATAGATCACCATTTCCTTCTCCAGGGGATCTTCCCAACCCAAGGATCAAACCCAGGCCTCCTGCATTGGCAGGCAGATTCCTTAACACTAAGCTACCTGGGAATATACCTCAAGATAATAAAGACCTTATATGACAAACCCACAGCTAACATCATACTCATCAGTGGAGGGTTGAAAGTTTTTTCCTCTACCATCAGAAACAAGACAAGGGTGTCATTCTCATCAACCCTATTCAACATATATTGGAAGTCATAGTCAAAGCAATCAGGCAAGTAAAATATATAAAAGGCATCTGATTTGGAAAGGAAGGAGAAAATTGTCTTTGTTTGCAAATGACATGATCTTATATACAGAAAATCCTAAAGACTCCACCAAGAAATTATTAGAAATAATCATGAATTTAGTAAAGTTGCAGGATGGAAAGTCAATACACAGAAATCAGTTGTCTTCTTATATATTGATAACAAATTATCCAAAAGAAGTAAAGAAAATAATGCCATTTATAATAACATTGAAGACAAAATCATTATGAATCTATTTAACCAAAGTGGTAAAAGATCTGTACAGTGAAAGCATTTGGACTTTCATGAAAAAAGCTGAAGAAAACACAATGGAAGATATCCCGTGTTTATGAATTAGAATAATTTTTACTAAAACATCCACACAGCCCAAAGACATCTGTAGGTTCAATGCAATTCCTATCAAGACTCCAATAGCATTTCTTTACAAAAATAGAAAAAAAATTCTGAAATCTATATAGAACCACAAAAGACCCCTACTAGTGAAAACAATCTTAAGAAAGAAGAAGAAAGCTGAAGGGGTCATACTTCCTGACTTCAAACTATATTACTGAGTTACAGTAATCAAAATAGTATGGCAATGGCATAAAACTCAACAATTCAGAAAACTAAGATCATGGAATCCAGTCCCATCACTTCATGGAAAATAGATGGGGAAACAGTGGAGATAGTGGCTGACTTTATTCTTTTGGTCTCCAAAATCACTGCAGATGATGATTCCAGCCATGAAATTAAAAGATGCTTACTCCTTGGAAGGAAAGTTGTGAACAACCTAGACAACATATTGAAGAGCAGACATTACTTTGCCAACAAAGGTCCATCTAGTCAAGGCTATCGTTTTTCCAGTAGTCATGTATAGATGTGAGAGTTGGACTATGAAGAAAGCTGAGTGCCGAAGAATTGGTGCTTTTGAACTGTGGTGTTAGAGAAGACTTGAGAGCCCCTTGGACTACAAGGAGATCCAACCAGTCCATCCTAAAGGAGATCAGTTCTGGGTGTTCATTGGAAGGACTGATGCTGAGGCTGAAACTCCAATACTTTGGCTACCTGATGTGAAGAGCTGGCTCATTGGAAAAGACCCTGGTGCTGGGAAAGGTTGAGGCAGGAGGAGCAGGGGACAACAGAAGATGAGATGGTTGGATGGCATCACCAACTCAATGGACATGTGTTTGGGTAGGCTCTGGCAGTTGGTGATGGACAGGGAGGCCTGGCATGCTGCGGTTCATGGAGTCGCAAAGAGTTGGACGTGACTTAGCGACTGAACTGAACTGAATGGCATAAAAACAGTCACATAAACCAGTGGAACATAAGAATCAAGTGCTAAGAAAGAAACCTATGTACATACAGTCAATTAATATTTGACAGAGGAGCTAAGCACATTCAATGGAGAAAAAAATAATCTCTTCAATAAATGATACAGGAAAAACTGGATATTCATAAGTAAGACAATGAAACTGGACCCCTATATTTCATCACTCAAAAAATTAACGTGAAATGGATTGAAGGCTTAAATGTAAAACCTAAACTATAAAACTCCTTGAGGAAAATATAGGGCAAAAACTCTTTGACTTTGGTCTTAGCAATGATTTTATGGATATGGAATCCAAAACTTAGGTAACAAAAGCAAAACTAAACAAATGATACTTTGTCAAACTAAGAAGCTCTGCACAGCAGAAGTTACATTTAATAAAATGAAAAGGCAACTTACAAAATGGGAGGAAATATTTGCAAACCACGTATCTAGTAAAGGGCTAACATTCAAAATATATTTTGGAACTCGTACAACTCAAGAGTGATAATAACAAATAATCCAATTTTAAAATGTTCAAAGGACCTGAATAGAAGTTTTGCCAAAGACAGTATGCAAATGGGCAAAAAGTACATGAAAATGTGCAAACATCATTAATCATCAGGGAAATGAAAAGCACAGGGATATCACTTCAAACTTGTTAGAATGGTTATTATCAAAAAGACAAGAGATAGCGAGTGGTGATGAGACTGTGGAGAAAGGGAAACCTGTGCACCATTGATGGAAATGTAAGTTGGTGCAGTCACTATGGAAAACAGAATGGAAAGTCCTCAAAAAATTAAAAATAGGACTACCATATGATTCAGCAGTTCTACTTTGGGTGTATATTGGAAAGAAATGAAATCACTACCTTGAAGAGATAGTTGCACTCCTATGTTCTACAACCCTAAAGGTCCATGGCTAGATGAATGAGTAAAGAAGATATGTGTGCATGCACACACACACACACACAAAGTAAAATAAGCCAGACAGAGAAAGTTGAATACAATACGATCTCGCTTACATGTGCATCTGAAATACTAAACTCACAGAAACAGAGACTAGACCGGTGGTTGCCAGAGGTGAGTATGAATGTCCCTTGTGTCTGAGACCTCCAGCTATTCCATATTGACACACTAATATACACATCTTTTAGTGATTTGCTAAAATTCTGATTTGTCCTTTCTTGTTTATGGGGATTAGTTCCTTTCCTCGTGATCTACCAAAGGTGACGGACACAGTTCATGAGCTTGGAAAGGCTCTTCCCTTTTTGAAATTTGGATCGTGGGATTGTTTTGGGACCTCATCTCCTTGATAGGGTCATAAAAGCTTGTGACTTCATATTTTATGTGACTTTTTTCATAGTGATGGGGAGTAACTTTCCTTTTGGGTTTCAACATACTAAATCGAAGCAAAAATTTCAGTTCTTTGTGTATGAAGTTAAGAATTTATCTTCATCTGTAAGACTATGTTTCTGATACTGTAATAAAATGCAGTCTGTTTATGAACAATGATCCATAGCACAGATAGCTTTCATGATTCCTTCTGTTTTTGTTTATGCCCTTAGCACTTTTAAGGGTAAGATTTTTATCTGCAGAGATGTTATGCGTCTCTGCTTATCCATTCTAAATCTGACTGTATTGAATAAGGGAAATGAAGTGTCTGAATGGACAGAAAGAAAATGGTGGGAGAAACAAACTGTGGAGAGTAGGAAAATGATGATAACTTTGTCCCCACGGAAACCAGTCATTTGTGTTGCGGCTAATGGTGGTCAAGGTCCTTCATAACCTGGGGCTCTTATATGCATCTCCAGCTTCATTTTCTGCCTATTTCTGTCTATGACTGCCATATTGTAGCCAAAGTGAACTGCTCATCATTCCTCAAACATACTCCAATTTGTTTGCAAATGCTGATTTCCCTTTTCATATTGCCTTTCCCATCCATGCATTCCAACTGCCATCCAGTAAATCCCTACTCAGAATTTAAATGTCAAACTTTTCTGTGCAGTGTTTCTTGAATCTCATTTTCGTAAGAATCTGTGTATGCTCTGTTGGACTAGTTACCTTATACCACATTCAGGGGATTATCTGCTCAAAGTTTTGCCAAGAAGAAAGTATGGAAAATCTGCAAGGGCAAGGCTAAGAATTGTTACGAATCCAGACATATTGCACTAACTACTTGGTAAGGTAAGGTAAAGTCGCTCAGTCGTGTCCGACTCTTTGCGACCCCATGGGCTGTAGCCTACCAGGCTCCTCTGTCCATGGGATTTTCCAGGCAATAGTACTGGAGTGGATTGCCATTTCCTTCTCCAGGGGATCTTCCCGACCCAGGGATCGAACCCAGGTCTCCCGCATTGTAGACAGACACTTAACCGTCTGAGCCACCAGGGAACTTGGTAGTGACCAAATAATATTTTTTTAAATTGGTAAAAGTCTGACAAATAAGTTTTTAAGATGGTTATTCTCCACCTATAAGGATCAAGACTTTGAAATCTAAGTCTTCACCTGGGAAGAAAATTCTGGAAGCCATTAGTTATTGTGTAGGAGGATACAAAATCTCCCTCAGGGTTTCCCCAAGAGTTCTCGGCGAATCTAAACTTCAGAGAATAGGATCTGGAGCTAAAAGGCAGCAACAAAGGGCAAACTGGGGAATGCTTAGCAAATCCCTTTCTTTAACCCACAGATTTCAGTTTAAGGACCCTTGTGCATGATTCCACACTTTGAGTGATACAGAAATCCCTGCCTGTTTCTTTGCTCTATAATAAGCTTATCTTTGGTTTACCAGGATTTATTTGTGGTTCAGTTTCACTGTATCTGCAGTAATGAACTATGTGTCCACTTTACAACACTTTAAAAGAAGCTAATTTGATTAATGGAAAGTGTACTACTCTCTAGTCATCCCCCAATAAGTCCAAGCTATAGATCTACCAATAAGACTTCTATCTTCCAAACCAGACACCCAACTTTTCCTCTGTCATGAGGAAATGGAAACACAATTTGTGTTGCCTTTTGCTTTGAACAATGGATCTGCAGGTGGTTAAGGCTGAAGAATTACTGTGCCAGAAGGGAGCTCACAGGATTAAAAAACAGGCTGTGCCATTCATCTCCCCAGATCTTGTTTATGATTTCCTGGGAGTAAATTTTCCTCTTGCTAATAGTAAGAGCAGTTATTCTGTCTTGAAGAAAACTGCTTAAATATTAAATTGAGCTTTCTTACTCTGGAAATAAAAGAGTATTTGTTCCTATAGATTAAAAATATTCAGCTGCAAGATTCATTTGTTCCTAGTTGCATTATGTATTATCTTTCCATACACAGTATTTGCTGGGCCCAATACATTGAAGGAAAAAGGCACTCAGTAAATGTGCCTATTGATTATATTCTTTTCTACTTCCTTTTATTTAGAGTTATTCACTTTTATGAAATTTTGAGCCAAATAGAGAAAGCTGTGTTGCTCCCTAATCTTCTACTATAGACAGAGATGATTTGAATATACAGGGTCATAGAAACAATTACTCTTAAATATTTCCATAACACTTTCAGTTATTTATGGGTTCTCTGTAAAGAATGAAACTAGATAGATGGGGAAATACAGGGAATCCTCAAAGATACGATGAGGAATCAAATCAATTCAAATTGCTCAGAAAAGGAATATCAAAATAACCAATTGGGTGTATTCAGTATACAGTGGCTTCTTGGAGAATTAGAATTCAAGAGGCATAAAGATAAGCATGATATTCCAAAGAAAATGACCGTTTTGGGGCTACTACTACTGCTAAGTCACTTCAGTCGTGTCCGACTCTGTGTGACCCCACAGACGGGAGCCCACCAGGCTCCCCGGTCCCTGGGATTCTCCAGGCAAGAACACTGGAGTGGGTTGCCATTTCCTTCTCCAATGCATGAAAGTGAAAAGTGAAAGTGAAGTCGCTCAGTCATGTCCAACTCTACGTTCTCTTTATTCTTGCCTCTTCACATCCAACCTGACTAGGCAGCAAGGATAAAATGGAGATGGGTAATGTTCTTACATTTAGCTTCCTTACTTCAGGTTTGCTAGAATTCAAAACCCATTTAAAAACTTCAACTGACTGGGGAGATTCCTGGAGTGATTCACAAACTGTATTCTCTTCCACACCCCAAGGTTTGCTAATACTGACAGGTTGCTCAGATTGCCTCTCAAATACACACACTTCATCCAAGGACCGAAGATTTCAGGGAGGCCCAGAGAAGCTCTGCTCCATGCTTCTGCCCAAGTCAGGGTGCTCCCCAGCAAGTTCACCTTCTGACAACAAGGCTCATTCGTTGCTTTTCTCCACAGCTCTGTTATTGTTACTGTTCATGCTGCTCCTGGTACAGCTCTTTCAGCTTTCTGCTACTGTTGAAATGTCAATTAAAGAGCCTCTTGATGAGGATGAAAGAGAAGAGTGAAAAACCTGGCCTAAAACCTAACACTCAAAAAATTACGATCATAGCATCTGGCCCCATCACTTCCTGGCAAATAGAAGGGGAAAAAGTGGAAGCAGTGCCAGGTTTTTCTTTTCCCCTTGGGCTCTAAAATCACAGCTGGTGGTGACTACAGCCATAAAATTAAAGACGCTTGCTCCTTGGAAGGAAAGATATGACAAACCTAGACAGCATATTAAAAAGCAGAAACATCACTTTGCCGACAAAAGCCCATATTGTCAAAGCCATGGTTTTGCCGATAGTCATGTACAGATATGAGAGTTGGACCATAAAGAAGATCGAGTGCTGAAGAACTGAAGTTTTTGAACCGTGGTGTTGGAGACTGTTGAGAATCCCTTGGACTGCAAGGAAACCAAAGGAGTCCATCCTAAAGGAAATCAGTCCTGAATATTCATTGGAAGGACTGATGCTGAAACTAAAGCTCCAATACTTTGACCACCTGATGTGAAGAGCTGCCTCCTTGGGAAAGACCCTGCTGCTGGGAAAGATTGAAGGCAAAAGGAGAGGGCGGCAGAGGATGAGACGGTTAAATAGCATCACTGACTCAATGAATTTGAGCAACTCTAGGAAATAGTGGTGGATAGAGGAGCCTGGCATGGTGCAGTCTATGGGGTCACAAAGAGTTGGACACAGCTTGGCGACTAAATGACAACAAAATTTCACCACCACCAACCCAAAAGCATACCTACTAAGAATTCCTTATTTTGTTCCAGTAATTACTCACTTATTCCTCAGGATGAAAACCATGTTATTTTAAAAAATACACTCCAGTAAGCCCCCAGAATCCACAGAGCCTTGTCCAGGAGCCCAGTGGTGTCATTTTTCAACATGGGGCTCTGAATCTACCAAGTTCTGTGTTTTCTTTTTACTTACCAAAAGGAAGTAAATTTGGCTCCTAAATCCTTGCTGAAGATATCATTCCCTCTTTCTTCCAGGTGTCCCTACCTTGTCTGTTATTAAGAGCTTTTCCTCAAAATAAACAGGTGCCTAACTCCTGAGGAAGTAGCAACCTAACCAAATATGCCAGGTGCATCAGAGCATGAAGGGCCAAATCTTTGGGACCAGGCTGATTTGGGCAACACAGCCTGCTTCTCTAATAATTAAGCCCCTTGAGAAAGTTCTTCTTTTGTCTACATTTTATTTTTCTCATCTAGAAAATGGGACTACAAACATGCTCATAAATCAATCATGGCAGATAAATTTGAAAATACATAAAGTAATACGGCACCTGACATGTAGTGGTAAGCTTGGTAAATGTTTCATGCCCTTGTTTTCTTCTTCCTTCTCTCCCCTACGCTCAGCTCACTTAAGTTGAGCTCAAAAAAAAAAAAAAAAAGTACAAGTATTTTTAGCACAAGTGACAGAGTAAGTCCAGTGTCTGATTATAAACTATGGAACCACATTTGTGCTGACATTAATCAATCACCTTCTTCTAAATATATTCTGGTTTTAGTTGCTTTTGTTTCTGTACTGAATTAGGTCAACTGCTCTGATCTTATCAAGGAAAATATGTACTAATATTACACACACACACACACACATATATTTGAGCACTTAATCCAAAGAGACATTCAAAGTACTTGGGAACAATGCATGTATCCTCTTCAAGAAAACTGGAGACTGGTTAAATTTTGCTTCCTTTTTCAGATGCTTATGAGAACTGACAGAAAACCTTTGCAATACCCCAAGTTTAATTCTCCACTAATATTTTCATCTTCTCTATTTATTGAATGAAATCTGGCTTAAGTTAGAAAAGTGGTTGGCAGTCAGCAAGCACTTTAGTTTCAGGATGTTACAAACTGTCAAAAAAAAAAAAAAAAGATCTTTCCAATGTGATTACAAATTACCCCTCTTTGGCCCTATTACATCCCATAATTGAACTGTCACTCACTTGTTTTATTCATTATGATAATGGATGCAGTTGATAAATGTATGCAAAGTGTAGAAAGTAAGGTTGGGACTTGTTAGGAAGACAGTCTGTTATGCCTGCAGCTAAACATTTGGAAGGCATCAGTCAAAATCTGAGATCTGTTTAACCAGATGTCTGAACCTTGACTGGAATGATAACCTATTTACCATCTTTGGCAGTAAATAAAGTGCTTCTTTACCTTTAGGTACTTGGTGAACTAATAAGGTATATTTTAAAACACATTCAACAGGAACCTACTGGCATAGCACAGGGAACTCTACTCAATACTCTGTATAATAACTTGTTTGGGAAGAGACTCTGGAAAAGAATAGATATATGTATAACTGGGTCACTTGGCTATATGTGTGAAACCAACACAACATTATAAATCAAATATCCTCCAAAATAAAATAAAATGCACTGAAGGCAACTATTAGCACTTTTTTCTCCTCTTCTGTTACTACAAGTAGTACTAATACTGCTACTATTACTCTTTCTTATCCTCTTCCTTCTCCTCCTCCTCCTCTTCCTCCTTTCTCTTTCCTCTACAATTTTTTTATTCTCCTCCTCAGCTGCAGAATCTAAATTTTACTTGAGGATATAATATGCTCATTTACCACACTTCAAATTCTAATATTTCTGGCCAGTTTTAGCCAATGTGAGGTGCAGGCTTTCTGGGAATGCTGCTAAAACGAAGCTGATTCAACTACTTCCTGGACTGAGGGCAAAATGGCAGAAATTTGGAGGCCAACTTGGATTGTAAATTGACCCTGAGGATGGAAGTCACAGGCCAGGAGGTGAAATAGAAAGATGGAAGGATCTTGAGTCCTGGGGACTCTGGAAACTTCACAGTCTTGACTGTATGCTCCAGACTCCTTTTCCCTGAGAGGAAGATAAAATTTTCTTTAATTTTTGTTTAATGTTTTTCCCGTCATGTGGAGCACCTCAAATTCCAAGCCACACAAATAGCATATTCTGCTACTCCATGGAATACAGTTATTGTGCTGGGTGTTATGATAAAAATAAATACCTAATTCCAAACTGCTACTAGATAAATATAAAAACAACATCAAGATAAAACAAGAACCATGCAGATCAATTAAATTTGTATAAGAATAAAATCTAATGCATACATAACCAGTGTGAACATCCACAGTCTACAGGAGCAAATAAAAGACTGTGAAGTTGCCACAGAATACCCTGGTTAACTCTGATTCAATGCTTCCCATCCTTTGTCCATAGTTCCCTTCTTTGTGAAACACTTTTTTAATATCTTACAATATTGTGGTCTTGGAATTATTTTAGGAAACCTCACGTTTGCAACCTCACAGAGTGTTGGGCATTATGAAGCCTCAAGCTAAGACTCAGGAAAGTCTTAGCTCCATCACTTCCTGACTGGTGAGTTTATCTTCCGTAAACAAAAGGACTTTGAATTAGACTGGTAAGGCTCTTTTGTCCCTAAAATTCTATAAAGTTGAGTTACGTCTGAGTTACCCAAAACAGTCATCTTTTGGGTGTCTCTGAACAGAATAATATAATAGCTTACTCTACATATACAAAAGCAATAAAGTTTTACATTTTACATTACAGAACAGAATAATATAATAGCTTACTCTACATATACAAAAGCAATAAAGTTTTACATTTTACATTACTCTCCAGCTTCAGAGAAACCTGACCAAGAATTAGGATATGGAAATTCCCTCATACTGTTCATGTGGTTCTGAAGGCAAGAACGCTGAAGTGGTTTCCCATTCCCTTCTCCAGTGGACCACATTTTGCCAGAACTCTCCACCAGGACCCATCCATCATGGATGGCGCTACACGACATGGCTCATAGTTTCATTGAGTTAGACAAGGCTGTGGTCCATGTGATCAGTTTGGATAGTTTTCTGTGCTTGTGGTTTTCATTCTATCTGCCCTCTGAGGGAGAAGAATAAGAGGCTTGGAAGCTTTCTGAAGGGAGAGACTGACTGTGGGGGAAACTGGGTCTTGACCAGGCTCTTTTCCAATGAGTCATTTCTTCACATCAGGTAGCCAAAGTATTGGAGTTACAGCTTCAGCATCAATCCTTCCAATGAATATTTAGGACCAGTTTCCTTTAGGATGGACTGGTTGGGTCTCCTTGCAGTCAAGGGACTCTCAAGAGTCTTCTCCAACACCACAGTTCAAAAGCATCAATTCTTCGGTGTTCATCTTTCTTTACGGTCCAACTGTCACATTCATGCATAACTACTGGAAAAACCACAGTTTGACTAGACAGATCTTAGCTGGCAGGGTAATGTCTCTGCTTTTCAATATGCTGTCTAGGTTGGTCATAACTTTTCTTCTAAGGAGCCAGCGTCTTCTAATTTCATGGCTGCAGTCACCATCTGCAGTGATTTTGGAGCCCAAGTTAATGAAGTATGTCACTGTTTTTATTGTTTCCCTATCTATTTGCCATGAAGTGATGGGATCAGAGGCCATGATCTTAGTTTTCTGAATGTTGAGTTTGACTCATTGGAAAAGACCCTGATGCTGGGAAAGATTGAAAGCAGGAGGAGAAGGGGATGACAGAGGATGAGATGGTTGGATGGCACAACTGACTCAATGGACATGAGTTTAAGCAAGGTCCAGGAGCTGGTGATGGACAGGGAAGCCTGGCGTGCTGCAGTCCATGCAGTGGCAAAGAGTCAGACATGACTGAGTGACTGAACTGAAATGAATTTCCTCATGACTTGTTTATTGACTTCCTTTCAATTTACTGCAATTTTTTTTTTTTTTTCTGTAATGGTTATAAAGGCTAGTGTTTGCATTCATGATTTAATTAGAAGATGGAACAGGTTAATTATTCAGATGAATCTTTTGAGCTACTTGTTATCTTTTAACTAATTTAAAGCTGTCTAAATTCTGACTTGAAATTGTTGACTAAACCAATTGGGGATTAATTCTCCTTATATCAAAGTTTGGTTCAGGGTTATTACAATCTATGGGAATGTGATTCTTTACACTAAATAAAAATGTCTTCTAATCTGGTTGAACTAGATTAGAAGTTTAAACAAAAGAAACCCCATAAAAGTCCATTTGCTCTTTTGGCAAATCCTCTTACATGCAGAATTTGGTAGTTCTGCTTTTGAGTAAAATAAGTTAAAAAAAATTGTATTTTTTCCATTAAAATCTACTTTGGCAGAAATGCAGACTTAAAGAATTGATTTGAAGATTTTTGTGTTTCATATATTCAGTTGGATTCTCTAATACTTTCATACACATTTATCTTGTAGAATTTAACTTTAAATACTATTTCTGATAACAGGTGTTTTTATATGTGCAATTATTTTGACATGGCTAAATATGGTATGACAATCATAAAGATATTTTAAACTGCACAGTTAAACTCAACTGAATATTTAAAAAATGCAAGGTAGCAACTAAGTGTCCATCAACAGATGAATGGATAAAGAAGATGTGGAAAATAAATACAATGGACTACTGCTCAGTCATAAAAAATAATGAAATAAAGCCTTTGTAGCAACATGGATGGACTTGAAGTGTATGATGCTAAGTGAAATAAATCAAAGAAAGACAAATATTGCATGATATCAGTTATCTGTAGAATCTAAAAAAATACAACAAACTAGTGAATATAACAAAATGGATGTAGACTCATAGCTATAGAGAACAAGCTCATGGCTACCAGCAGGGAGAGGGAAAGAAGAAGGGGCAATACAGGGGTAGGGGAGTAAAAGGCACAAGCTGTAAAGTATAGGATAAGTTCCAAGTCTGCTTGTGTTGATAGCTTACTAATAGGAAGATTTTTTTTTTTTAAAGATTCCAAGACACCTAAGATTTGCCAATGCCTAATTCTTATACTTTCTATCTCATCCTGTTCATGTGCTACAGCTACTGAATAATCCAACCCTTTCTCTTCCACCTGTACTTCATCTCCATCCATTTGAAGTGAATTAATGAGTATTTATGATGCTATCAAAGGTCACTTTTTATCAGCATTGCCATCTCTGCTGCCATTTGATGGGTGAGTCACCTACTTCCTGTGTTCCATCCAGGGCTTCTGCTTTCTAGCATCATTTTTGGTCCCAACCTTGGGTGAGTCTCTCCCAGAGCAGAGGCTGAGACAAGGATTTTGAGTGTCTTAGTCTGTCAGTCATGTCTGACTCTTTGCAGCCCCATGGGCTATATCCTGCCAGGCTCCTCTGTCCATGGAATTCTCTAGGTAAGAATACTGGAGTGGGTAGCCATTCCATTCTCCAGGGGATTTTCCTGACCCAGGGATTGAATATGCATCTCCTGCATTGCAGGCAGATTCTTCACCATGTGAGCCATAAGGGAGGCCTAAGGATTTGGGAAAGGGTAATTTATTTAGGGGTCAGGGAACCCCAAGAAGCAGGAATGAGTAAAAAGGAAGGGTTAAGGAGTAAGGACAAGGCTATGGTCCTAGTGTGATTAGATTGACTAGTTTTCTGTGATTATGGTTTCAGTGTGTCTTCACTCTGATGCCCTCTTGCAACACCTACCATCTTACTTGGGTTTCTCTTAGCTTGGACGTGGGGTATCTCTTCACAGCTGCTCCAGCAAAGTGCAGCCTCTGCTCCTTACCTCAGATATGCAGATGACACCACCCTTATGGCAGAAAGTGAAGAGGAACTAAAAAGTCTCTTGATGAAAGTGAAAGAGGAGAGTGAAAAAGTTGGCTTAAAGCTCAACATTCAGAAAACTAAGATCATGGCATCTGGTCCCATCACTTCATGGCAAATAGATGGGGAAACAGTGGAAACAGTGTCAGACTTTATTTTTGGGGGCTCCAAAATCACTGCAGATGGTGACTGCAGCCATGAAATTAGAAGACGCTTACTCCTTGGAAGGAAAGTTACAACCAACCTAGATAGCATATTCAAAAGCAGAGACATTACTTTGCCAACAAAGTTCCGTGTAGTCAAGGCTACGGTTTTTCCCATGGTCATGTATGGATGTGAGAGTTGGACTGTGAAGAAAGCTGAGCGCTGAAGAATTGATGCTTTTAAACTGTGGTGTTGGAGAAGACTCTTGAGAGTCCCTTGGACTGCAAGGAGATCCAGCCTGTCCATTCTGAAGGAGATCAGCCCTGGGATTTCTTTGGAAGGAATGATGCTAAAGCTGAAACTCCAGTACTTTGGCCACCTCATGTCATGCGAAGAGTTGACTCATTGGAAAAGACTCTGATGCTGGGAGGGATTGGGGGCAGGAGGAGAAGGGGACGACTGAGGATGAGATGGCTGGATGGCATCACTGACTCAATGGACCTGAGTCTGAGTGAACCCTGGGAGTTGGTGATGGACAGGGAGGCCTGGCATGCTGCGATTCATGGGGTCGCAAAGAGTCGGACATGACTGAGCGACCGAACTGAACTGAACTCAAGGAGTAAGGAAGAGTCAATTATATAGGTTGCTGCTGTGGACAGTGGGGGTTTGATTCCACTGAGACCCTGGGAAGAATACAGAAGGCCTCCCAGAATTTTCCTCCTGAAGGATAGAAGGCTTGGGCATTAATCCACTAGTCCCAGTCCCATGTCCTAGAGGACTTCTCCTGGGGACACAGTGCTCTGTAATTCTGGGCTGTGTGTACATGTGGACCAAGAGGGCTCCTGCAGCTTCAAAGAAGGTAGAAAAATACACAGGGATCTTGAGGTCAAATGCTATCAGTGCAAAGTGACGATGTGGATGAAATTTGAGGTGAGCACTGAGAATGTGGCCTGAGGGGCCAAGCCATCAACTGCAGCTCATATCTATAAGCAACTGCTACTGATTAATAGATGGATGATAGAGCAATAGCTCATTGTATATTTCTGCGGATTGTTGGCTACTGAAGTTCAAAGCACTCAATTTGAGCATGCTAATAAATATCTAAACAGCAAGCTCACATTAATGCAAATGTGTAAAGCAAAGCACACTAAATTTAGACATATTCAACACTTTCCTCCTTAATTATTTTCCATATGTTTCCATTTCATTACTTTTGAAATTTCAATCATGATTATAACTTAAGAATACTACAGTACAATTTTTCACTTTTTATTTTGAAATAGAGTCTTAAAAAGTTGCAAATAGTATAGAGTAGGCTGCACTAGGCTTCTTCCTATGTAACACAGGTTTAATTCTTTCTTCTCAAGTTTCCAAGCTGCATATATAGAGCTAGCAGATTAATCTTTCAAAGCCATGCATCTGATCACATCACTTCCTACAAATATTAAATTTCTCCGTGTTTCTTTTAAGACTCCTTTCCCATAAATTCTATAGGTTTAGCTCTCCTTTGGGGTTCATTCATTCATCAAATATTTACTGAGAGCTTGCTAAGTGTATCAAATACAGTAGGATTGAAATGGGTTTGTCCTTCAGTAGACAAGCTAGACAACCAATAAACACCCTAATCAATAAACATACTGATAAGTTATGCAAATCCACATTATGGTCACTATGATACATGGTATAAATTAATTGATGCTATCTTAAATAACTAGGACAGACAGCTTTTGATCAGGAATGAGAGGCCTCTCTGAGAAGGTAACTTAATGCTATACATAAGAGGTTTACCATGGGCTTCCTTGGTGGCTCAAAGGTTAAAGTGTCTGCCTAGATTGTGGGAGACCTGGGTTCGATCCCTGGGTCGGGAAGATCCCCTGGAGAAGGAAATGGAAACCCACTCCAGTACTCTTGCATGGAGAATCCCATGGAGGGAGGAGCCTGGTAGGCTACAGTCCATGGGGTCCCAAAGAGTCAGACACGACTGAGTGACTTCACTTTCTTAAGAGGTTTAAATAGATGAGCTATGTGAAGGAAGAGAAATGGGAGAAAGGATATTTTAGGCAAAATATTAGGCAAAAAAATGTGCAAAGATGCCAAGATGGACTTTGATTTGAAAAAGGAAGAGAAAGGAAGTCAGTAACAGAGTCTGAAATTCACTTCTTCAGACTGATGTCAAATATCCCTTCTCCTCATTTTCCCAAGGCTGCCATGACTGCTCCCTTCTACAGAAGCACATTTTGCCTCTCTTGGGGTATTTTCCACACTCTGCCTTTTTCTTAGTGATATTCATTTATTTTTCTTATCCATCTGATCCACTACCAGTTATGGCAAATGATGACAATCTTTTATATTGCATAGATATAAAAGGCCAAAGTGAGTCTTCCATAGATGCAGAGCTGAGCTGATCTGGTGGAGGCGTTCCACTGCAGTGTGTGGCGCCATGCCACCTAAACAGCAGGCTCCTCATGTTTTCAGCAGGTCCACGGCCAGGGCTCTGCATTGTGGGACTTAGCATCAACCAGCAGTGAATAGGAACAACTTCCATTATCCACAGACCTCCTGAGTTTTAGAGTTTTGAAACAGGTACTTAAGAAAAACAGAAAAAGATAATACCAGTTGCAGCAACATAGATGAACCTAGAGATTATCGTGCTGAGTTAAGTCAGACACAGACAAACATCAACTATATGTAGAATTTAAAAAAAAAAAAAAATGGTACAAGTGAACCTATTTACAAAACAGAAATAGAATCACAGATGTAGAAAACAAAATTTTGGTTACCAAGGGGCAGTATGGAGAGGAATTATTTGGAAGATTGGGATTGACATATACAGACTTCCCTGGTGACTCAGATGGTAAAGTGTCTGCCTACAATGTGGGAGACCTGGGCTCAATCCCTGGGTCAGGAAGATCCCCTGGAGAAGGAAATGGCAACCCACTCCAGTACTCTTGCCTGGAGAATCCCATGGATGGAGGAGCCTGGTGGGCTAAAGTCCGTGTGGTTGCAAAGAGTCGGACATGACTAAGCGAATTCACTTTCACTATACAGACTACTATATATACAATAGATAAGTAATAAGGATTTACTGTATAGCACAGGAGATTCTACTCAATACTCTGTAATGACCTACATGGGAAAAAAACTTACAAAGAGTGGACTATGTTTACACATGGCTGATTCACTTTGCTGTACAGAAGAAAACTAACAAAACATTGCAAATCAACTATGCTCTGATAAAAATTAATTTAAAAAGAATAATTAAAAAGTTAAATATTATAATTTTAGCATGTAATCAATAAAAAAGATTATGGTTGACAGAAAAAAGAAAAAGAGGTTTTCTCTGCATATATTGAGATAATCATATGGCTTTTATTTTTCAATTTGTTAATGTGGTGTATTTCATTGATTGATTTGTGGATATTGAAGAATCCTTGCATCCCTGGGATAAAGCCCTCTTGGTCATGGTGTATGATCTTTTTAATGTGTTGTTGGATTCTGATTGCTAGAATTTTGTTAAGGATTTTTGCATCTATGTTCATCAGTGATATTGGCCTGTAGGTTTCCTTTTTTGTGGCATCTTTGTCAGGTTTTGGTATTAGGGTGATGGTGGCCTCATAGAATGAGTTTGGAAGTTTACCTTCCTCTGCAATTTTCTGGAAGAGTTTGAGTAGGATAGGTGTTAGCTCTTCTCTAAATTTTTGGTAGAATTGAGCTATGAAGCCATCTGGACCTGGGCTTTTGTTTGCTGGAAGATTTCTGATTACAGTTTCAATTTCCGTGGTTGTGATGGGTCTGTTAAGATTTTTTATTTCTTCCTGGTTCAATTTTGGGAAGTTGTACTTTTCTAAGAATTTGTCCATTTCACGCCAGTCAGAATGGCTGCGATCCAAAAGTCTACAAGCAATGAATGCTGGAGAGGGTGTGGAGAAAAGGGAACCCTCTTACACTGTTGGTGAGAATGCAAACTAGTACAGCCACTATAGAGAACAGTGTGGAGATTCCTTCAAAAACTGGAAATAGAACTGCCTTAAGACCCAGCAATCCCACTGCTGGGCATACACACCAAGGAAACCAGAATTGAAAGAGACATGTGTACCCCAATGTTCATCACAGCACTGTTTATAATAGCCAGGACATGGAAGCAACCTAGATATCCATCAGCAGATGAATGGATAAGAAAGCTGTGGTACATATACACAATGGAGTATTACTCAGCCATTAAAAAGAATACATTTGAATCAGTTCTAATGAGGTGGATGAAACTGGAACCTATTATACAGAGTGAAGTAAGCCAGAAAGAAAAACACCAATATTGTATACTAATGCATACATATGGAATTTAGAAAAGATGGTAATGATAACCCTGTATGCGAGACGGCAAAAGAGACACAGATGTATAGAACAGTCTTTTGGACTCTGTGGGAGAGGGAGAGGGTGGGATGATTTGGTAGAATGACATTGAAACATCTATAATATTATACATGAAATGAATTGCCAGTCCAGGTTCAATGCATGATGCTGGATGCTTGGGGCTGGTGCACTGGGATGACCCAGAGAGATGGTATGGGCAGGGAGGAGGGAGGGAGGTTCAGAATGGTGAACACGTGTATACCTGTGGTGGATTCATGTTGATGTATGGCAAAACCAATACAATATTGTAAAGTAATTAACTCCAATTAAAATAAATAAATTTATATTAAAAAAAAAGAAAAAGAGTACAATAGTTTTTGTTTTTGTTTTTGTTTTCCTATTGAAGGATAATTGCTCTACAATGTTGTGGTGGTCGCTGCCTGACATCAATAGGAATCAGTCATTGTTGCTGTTGTTCAGTTGTTAAGCCATGTCTCTTCGCGATCCATGGACTGCAGCATACCAGGCTTCCCTGTCCTTCACTATCTCCTGGTATTTGCCCAAGTTTGCTTTTAAGCAAACTCCAGGAGTCAGTCATAATTATTTACATGGTGGTTTAGTCACTAAGTTGTGTCATGCAATCCCATGTAGACCGCCAGGCTCTTCTGTCCATTGGGTTCTCCAGGCAAGAATACTGGAGTGGGTTGCCATTTCCTTCTCCAGGGGATCTTCCTGATTCAAGGGTTGAGCCTAGGTCTCCTGCACTTCAGGCAGATTCTTTACCAACTGAGCTACCAGGAATCCCCTCTCTCAGGGTGCAATAGTTTTTAACTACTGACTCATGCTCACCCTGTGATACAATTTTTAACACTAGTGAAGCAGGTGATTCATCAGTAGGAGCCATATTTCCACCTCTGTACCCTTTCCCAGGACACTTTGTCCTCAAGGTCTCTACTTGCCAGGGGCAGAGAGAAATTTTGTGGTATATATTTTGCCCAGAAGAAAATCTCTAAAGAACCTTTTGTTCTTGGAGGCCTTAGACTTATCTTCATGATTAAGCAGATATGGCCAATGGCAGAGGAGGTTTGGTGGTGGGGAGATACTGAGAAGGTACCAGTGGAGCCTCCATATTGGGAAGAAGGATAGAAATTTTCTGAGTGTCACAGAGAGTTGTATCTGCCCGTAATTGCTCTGAGGGATGAAAATTCTGGAAAGACTATCTGCTTGGTGGCTAGTGAATCCTGGACACAGCTCTGTAGCTGTGGCCGGGAGCCTCCCATGCTCAAACTTGGCCCAGAAGAAAGAAACTCTGGTTGTTGCTACTGGCATTGGCTAGACCATATGGACCCAAACACAGATCACAACACTGGCTAGCAGACTCATCCTGTTTCTTAGGATGTTTAAAAAGATGATACAGGTCCCAGGGCTCGGATACAATAAAAGGGGGTAAGGATGGAGCCTTGAAAACTGGCTAGTACTGAAAATTCCACCAATCTTGATATTTGGAGACTTCAACCAATATTTTAAAAATCAACATTATCTGTAATCCAAGTATCATGAACCAGTCCATTTCTGTTATGTCAGAAAGGCAGACCTCATTTTATTGTACTTCACAGATATTGTTGCTTTTTTATTTTTTTACGGATTGAAGGTTTGTAACAGCCTTGTATTGAGTAAGCCTGTTGGCACCACTTATCCAACAACATTTGCTTACTTCATGTCTCAGTGTCATATTTTGGAGCTTTTTACAATATTTCAAAAATTTTAATTATTATTATATTTGTTATGGTGATCTGTGATCTTTGATGTTACAACTATGACTTGCTGAGTGCTTAGATGGTGGTTAGTATTTTTTAGCAATTAAGTATTTTTACACTAATGTATGTACATCATGCAAAATATCAGACTCGATGAAGCAAAAGCTGGAATCAAGATTGCTGGGAGAAATATCAATAACCTCAGATATGCAGATGACACCACCCTTATAGAAGAAAGCAAAGAACTAAAGAGCCTCTTGATGAAAGTGAAAGGGGAAAGTAAAAAAGTAGGCTTATAACTCTACATTAAGAAAACTAAGATCATGGCATCTGGTCCCATCACTTCATGGCAAATAGATGGGGAAATAATGGAAACAGTGACAGACTTTATTTTGGGGGTCTCCCAAATCACTGCAGATGGTGCAGTGAAATCAGAGGAAAAGGAGGAAAGTAAGTTTGTAATAAACTTAGAAGACAAACTGTAGTACATGCAGCCATGAAATTAAAAGATGCTTGCTCCTTGGAAGAAACGCTATGACCAAACTAGACAGCATATTGTAAAGCAGAGACATTACTTTGCTTTCAAAAGTTCATCTAGTCAAAGCTATAGTTTTTCCAGTGGTCATGTACAGATGTGAGAGTTGGACCATAAACAAAGCTGAGCACCGAAGAATTGATGTTTTTGGACTGCGGTGTTGGAGAGTCCCTTGGACTGCAAGGAGATCAAACCAGTCGATCCTAAAGGAATCAGTCCCGAATATCCATTGGAAGGATTGATGCTGAAGCTGAAGCTCCAATACTTTGGCCAACTGATGAGAAGAGCTGACTCAGTGGAAAAGACCCTGATGCTTGGAAAAGTTGATGGCAGAAGAAGGGGATGACAGAGGATGAGATTGTTGGATGGCATCACCAACTTGATGGACATGAGTTTGAGCAAGCTCCAGGAGTTGGTGATGGACAGGTAAGCCTAGTGTGCTGCAGTCCATGGGGTCACAAAGAATTGGACATGACTGAGTGACTGAACTGAATTGATGTACATTTTCAATCCTAATGCTATTACATACAATGGATTACAGTATATTGTAAACAAAACTTTCATAGGCAGTGAGAAACCAAAATATATGTATGATTCACTTCATTGTGGTGTTCTGGAATCAGATCCACAATGTCTCCCAAGGATGTCTGTAGTTTTAGAGGGGATTATTTCAACCAGAAATCTCTTAGTGCTCTAGAGTTATCTGGCTCAAGATAATCTTTTTTTTTTCTATTTTAATAAAGAGTGAGTGAGAGAAGTTGCTCAGGCATGTCTGACTCTTTGTGACCTTGTGGACTGTAGCCCACCAGGCTCCTCCATCCATGGGATTCTCCAGGCAAGAATACTGGAGTGGGTTGCCATTTCCTTCTCCAGGGGATCTTCCCAACCCAGGTATCGAACCCAGGTCTCCCGCATTGCAGGCAGACGCTTTAACCTCTGAGCCACCAGAGGTCAAATAAATTGCTCTCTCATCACTGTTAAGCTCCTTTCCCTTCAATGTGTTGGAAAACCAATAATGCCTTGCAGAAAGTAGAGCATTGACTTAGATGTTAGTGTGCCTTCCTGTTAAGAAGTATTTGTAAATGCTTGTGAATTCTGGCATTTGAAGTGAACAGATCAATGCTTCACTCATACAAATACCATAATTTCACTTCAAAAAAGACAAATCTTTTCTGCAGTTGACCCATGTATAGCAGACCACAGTAGAAAATAGCATGCTACTATTTTTTTTTTAATCTTAAACACAACAATGATCATAAAAACCTTCTCTTCTACTTCTGGCCTTTACCCTCATCTCTCCTTTCCTTTATATAAAAACTACTCAAAAGGATTGTCTATAACCCTTTCTCTTACATCCCTGGAAAGTGAAATGGCAACCCATTCCAATATTCTTGCCTGGAAAATGCCATGGACAGAGGAGCCTCACAGACTATAATCTACCAGTTGCAAAGAGTTGGGCATGACCGAGTGACTACACACACATGCACTTGTTTCTTGCAGCACTCTCGCTCACAGTACTGCACCTAAACTGCTCATATAAAGATCACCCATGTCCTCCATTCTAAATCAAATGACCAGTTCCCTGTCCCATCATTTCTTAATGTAAGAGTGGCACTGAACTCAGTTACCACCCCCTCTGAATGGGAAGTGAATATGCTATTTTCAGTTGGCTTGCAGGGACCACCCTACCTGTTTTTTGCCCAGTTCTTTCTGACCTCCCACCCTCTAAATGTTGCAGTATTTAGCCATTTTGGTGATTTCATGCTGGAGCTTGGTTTTTAAATGACATCGAAATGATGATGACTCCCAGATCCCTGTCTTCAGTCTGGCCCTCTTCTCGGGAATGAGGCTTCAGCCCTACTGCCTTCTCAGCTTGACGTCTGCTTGCATGCTCAATAGGCATCCAAAATAAATACCGGCTGGCTACAGGAGGAATGAGTAGATGCTTTATTACATGGACAGTCCCAAGTTACAGAGCTTGTGATGGACTGCAGTTTGTCTTCTAAGTTTATTACAAGCTTACTTTCCTCCTTTTCCTCTGATTTCTAAGTAGATGCTGTGATAGTGACAGAAGAGTAAATGTTGAGTAAACTGTGGGATTCAAATTTTGAACAACAGAGCATTTAAACAACTCATCAGAAAGTTTACTAAATACCCCAAAGTGAGGAACTTTGATTTACTGAAACCTAGAGAAATCTATTCAAATATTCAAAAAATATAGGCTAGGCTCTGTTCCGGGAACTGGAGAAAAACAGCAAAATATAAAGTATACAAGATTCCCTACTCCCATGAAATTTGCTTTATAGTGGAGGCAAGGAGGGGCGAGGGGAACCCAACAATAAACTAAAGCAAATGAAGATACAATACAGTCAATGGGGATAAGGCTACACTAACTCAAGGAATGGTGAGTAAGTGAAATGGCATCTATTTTACATAGATGATCAGAGACAATTTGAGTAGAGAGATGGGCTTTTAGTAAAGGCTTTGAAGAAAGGCAGAGAAAAAGTCATATAACTTTCTAGAGAAAGAAATTTCCGGACATAGAGCATAGGTGGGTCAAAGGTTGTAAAGACATACTGCTTACGATGTTTATGAAACGTAGCAGCTACTATACAATGCTCCACTGGTATTTTTATTTGTCCCATTCTTTCTTCCCCTCTGCTTACTAAAATAGGGAAATCTTTGCAAAAGTATCCAGCACAACTATGAATTATGTAATTTTAATGATGATTATATCATTTACATGTTATAGTCTCTTTGCTTTCACTTTTAAAAAATCAATTGTTCATCTGTGTAAAAATGGGAATACAAAATGACAGTTCAAGCCACTTTAATGGAAGCATCAATCAAAACCCAGTGTAAAAAAAAAACAAAACAATGTGATGCTCTCTGCGGATACACCACACTGTAGAAGAGTTTGAACACAATTATGCGGGCTCATTTCTGTTTCTGTGAAAAGTTCAGCACAAGATGTTTTCTTGAAGGTACAACATTTGTCATACTGTGTTTACGACTACAAAATGTATTTGGACAGGTTATTTTCCTTTCTCCTCTCAAGAACAATTTAAATTAATTGAAATCAGGATATTCCAATATATCTTTTCCTGTTGTTATACAAAAGTCTTCTATTTTGTTATGATTTATCTTTGAGTCACACTCTCTGGCAAGTATTCATTCAATGTTCAAATCTCATGGCCCTATGGAGCACTATTTATTGGCTACTTTGAAGGGTTTGGAGATTATTACTGAAGAAAACAACTGGCTCTATATCCCACTGCTGAAAAGAAAGCTGTCCTCATCTTTCTGGGAAAGTCATTTTTTTAGATAAAGCAAGAAGCTGAAGAAAGAACATGCAAACTTACTTGCCAGGAACTGAGTTTGGCCAAATCATACCAAGCAATAAGTGGATTGAAATATTGCCCAGCTGATGGTCTAGTTTCCTATATAAATAAAGATTGTTGGAAGAGATTTCCTATCCTAGTGAAGATAAACTAATTCAAATGAATGAGTTGAGCTGGTTGGTTGTATGTACAGCCTTTGTTTCTTAAATTCACGGCTTGATTGTTGCCAATAGCCCTGGCTACTTCTTTGATTCCTCATGTCTCACTTTATCTTTTACCCAGATAAAAATAATCTATACATTATTTCTTGGTACTTCATGCTGCAGGGTTTTTAAAAAACACTATTGAAGTACATTGCTACTAAAATTCTCTTCCAGTATCATCTTTTGAGTTACTACATTAAAATATTTAATAGCTCTCAGTGCCTGTAACTTCATGGTAAATAGAAGGGGAAAAGTGGAAATGGTGACAGGTTTTATTTTCTTGGGCTCCAAAATCACATAGTGACTGCAGCCATGAAATTACAAGATGCTTTTTTCTTGGAGGAAAAGCTATGACAAACCTAGATAGAGTGTTGAAAAGCAGAGATATCACTTTGTCAGCAAAGGCCCATGTAGCCAAAGCTTTGCCAGTAGTCATATGTTGATGTGAGAATTGGACCATAAGGAAGGCTGAGTGCTGAAGGATTGATGCTTTCAAACTGTGGTGTTGGAGAAGACACTTGAGAGTCCCCTGGACTGCAAGGATACCAAACCAGCCAATCCTAAAGGAAATCAACCCTGAGTATTCACTGGAAGGACTGATGCTGAAGCTCCAATACTTTGGCCACCTGATGTGAAGACCATGCTTATTGGTAAAGACCTTGATGCTTGGACAGATTTAGGGAAAAGGAGAAGGGGGTTGACAGAGAATGAGATGGTTGGATGGCATCATCAACTCAATAGACATGAGGTTGAGCAAACTCCAGAAGATAGTGAAGGATAGGGAAGCCTGGCATGCTGCAGCCCATGGGGTCACAATGAGTCAGCTTAGCAACTGAACAACATCACGCATCCTATAATAATAATAATTCAAATCTTCTCCATTCTAAAGGTTAAGAAAATAGAAACACTAACCAGTAGACTCTTTCATAATAAATAGTAAACTGTACTTTACAAGAAATGGGAGGTAAATGCGTACTTTAGAAAGTTAACATTGAGCATCACTGAGTTTGCTCAGTAGGTCCTGCAGCCCTTATTTTATTATAAGCTCACACTCACAAACAATAACAAAACCCTTTTGCCTGTATATGTGTGTCTTTATGGCCAAATCACTGACTGGATATGCAACTCCTCCTGCTCAGTTAATGCAGCTAATTTCATTCTACTTTCAGCTTCTAAAACCACAGGTTGGGGCAGGCACTGTGGATGGTACCAGGTCATACACTAGGAAATGTTAAAGTCTTATACCTGGTAATTAGCCATATTAATTAATGATACCTAACTTACTAAGGTCTACTGCAGTCTTTTAATTCCATTTCCACACTAGTGAAATGTACTAGAAACCATGGAAGTTAAATGAAAAGAAAAAAGCCAAAGCAGTTTGAGCAATTATTAAGATATATAGATTGTTCCAGATTTTCTCCTCATTGTCCCTGCTCAAAAGCATTCTGGCTTTGCCAGGCACAGTATTCTATTGGATCCTAACTCTCATGGAAATTTTTGACAGTTTTTTAAACTCTTGTGAGAATTTGGAGAAATTGGGGAAAAGGAACAGTCATACCAGGACAAAAGTTCCTGAGAGCAGAATTGGGGAACACTCTCACTTCTTGTGTATCCCAGGGCAGGCACCCAAATACCTCTCTGCATTGGGCTGGGCTGGCCACACCCAGCTCTGACTAACTAATCTGGGCCAGAACCCCAACAGGTGCCTGTGGCCACAGAAAACATAAAGTCATATTGACTTTCTCATTTAAGTGGTTATCCCAAATCTCCAGTTGGGCTCAACTCTATCCTTCAATCATCCATTTCTCCTGGTTAGTAAATGCCTTTCCAAACCATCAGTATCCCCACACACACAGCAAATGAATATGCTTCTTATTTCATTTAAAAATTGAGACAATTAGAAAAGAAGGTTCTTATTCTTCCTTTACCAATATTACCTACCTGTCACTGGACCCATAGCATCTGTGTTTCCTCCAGTTGTAAGCGTGAACTATTTCTGTGTTTTTCTACACTAGTCTTTACATTTGTGCAAACCATTTATTGGAGAGTATGCAAATAAAAAGAATGCCATTCATTGTTTCCTAAGGGTTTTATTCCTACAATAATCCTCTCTCACTTTTTGTTTCTCAACCTCTTCCTCTTATTCTCCTCCCCATCAGTCCCAACATTTTCTCCACCTGCTCCTGCTGCTGCTAAGTCGCTTCAGTCCTGTCCAACTCTGTGCGACCCCATAGACAGCAGCCCACCAGGCTCCCCTGTCCCTGGGATTCTCCAGGCAAGAACATTGGAGTGGGTTGCCATTTCCTTCTCCAATGTATTAAAGTGAAAAGTGAAAGTGAAGTCGCTCAGTTTCCCCACCTAAGATTGTTTAAATCAGAGTTAGATAGATGGTCTCCCATCTTTAAACATCTTCCTAGATCCCACATTTCCAACTAGTTGCTGCCTGATTTCACTGTTGTCTTTTATAGCAAAACCCTTTGAAAGCATTATCTCTACTACTGTAGGCTTCACCTTTATTTTTACTTTTCATTTCAGAAACTTTCCAATTGCATTTTGTCCACACCATCCTGAAACTACTTGCCAAGGTCACTAAAAAACTTTCTGAACTCAAAGCCTAATTCTTAGGATTCATCATATTCAACTTGCTGCAGTTTTGATAGAGTTGAGCCCCCTCTCTCATTGTGTACATGCTTTCCTCCCCGGCTTCTGGGACAGCATACTGTCCAGGTTTTCCCCGCCTTCCTAGACTCTTCCCATTGGTCTCTGTCATTAAATCCTTCTCCTCTTCCTTCCTCTAAATTTCAATGATAGCATACCCAAGGCTTATTCTACACAGCACCTTTAGGTAATTTCCTTAAGTCTTACAGCTCCTTCACATGTAAGAATCATTCACTGATGACTCTCAGTTTATAGTGTGTGAGCTCCAGAGCAATACATTGAACTGTTTGATATCTTTAATAGGATAGCCAAGAGGTAGCTTAAATTGATAGACCTAACATAGAACCCCTCAGTCCAGCAACCCTCACTTTACAAAATCTCCTATTCCTTCCCACCATCTTTGAATCTACAGTTTTAGGTAGCCTCATATTTTTAACTCTTGAGTGTTATTAAAATTTCCTATAAAGAAGATCCTTTTTCCTTCATGATTTCTTACTCAGAAAGACATTGTACTTACACACTTTAAGACTTAAAGATGCTTTTGGTGGGGGAGGGGGACACACCAAAGTGGCACTCAGATAGAAAAAAGGTCGGACCCTTTGTTCCTTACAGCTCCCAGTGTGGGAAGCTTTCATTCAGAGGCACTGGCGGTGGAGCAAGGGTTGCTGCTACTGTGCATGCTAAGTCGTGCCCGATTCTTTGAGACCCCAGGGACCATAGCCAGCCAGGCACCTGTCTATGGGATTCTCCAGGCAAGAATACTGGAGTGGGTTGCCATTTTCTCCTCCAAGAGATCTCCCAGACCCAGGGATTGAACCCCTGTCTCTGTCTCTTACATTGGCAGGTGTGTTCTTTACCTCTAGTGCCACACGAAAAGCTGCAGAACCAGGGACAGGTTAACAGTAAACTGAAGCTGGAGGGAATTCATTTAATACTTAGGTTTTGTAGCATTCCTGGAGATTGGTGAATCAGAATAATTCCCTGGGCTCCAGCATAGGTACGTAGCCCTGGGGAAATTAGCACAGGTGCATAGCAGCCCAGATAAGAGGTGCTGTTGGGTTTTAGACTTAATAAGCTGCTCCAGAAGGCAAACTAACCAGTCTCTAGCTAAGGTCTCCATCAAAATGGTATTAAATAGAAGAGTAAAAATACACTACAGTCCTGACTAAGTATGCATATGTTACACACTTGACCTTGACATTTGTGTATGTGTCTATCCCTACGTGTAAAAATATATTGATTAATTTCCTCTGGCTCTTCTCTCCTCTTTTTCTGCTGCCTTCCACTTTCTATTCTGATTTTTTTAGTTATGACACATTGTTACTTTCTTTTCATATGGAGTACTTAGATGAGAGTTTCTCTTGTGGTTTGTCAAACACTTTTTTTAAACCCTGAAATGAAATGCAGAATCTTGTCTGGTCTGATTCTTGAGCTGCACTACTGCAACACTTTTCTGACAGTGGTTGGTAGCTGCTCTTTCACTATCTTCTGGCTTCCACTGTTACAGATGAGAATTCTGGCTTTTTATTTTCCTTTTTCTTCTTTTTTAACACTGAATCTTATAACACTTTTTAAATCTTTTTTTTTTTTCTCCCTTAGAGTTCAGGAATTTTACAGGATGTCTTTAAATGTCATCTCTTTTCTCATCAATCTGACCTGGAACTTGGCCCATTTAATTGGTGGCATTAGGTTTTTAGTTCAGTGAAGAAATTTCCTATTATTTATCTTTTTACTGACTGTCCACAATCTGTTTTTTTTTTTTTTTTTTTCTCTTCCTGGTAGTTCTTCTAATCTTATATTAAGTCTCCTGTTGTATCTGCCAAGATTCTTTTATTTTCTCTCATAGCTTTGCCTAGATTTCTCTGTCATTTTTTCCTCCATGCTTTGAAATTTTTTTTTTCTGCATTTGATCTTCCAGAACATACATTTCAGTAGTAAATATCCTCTCTTTCAACTCATCTCCTAAACTTTTAGGTTGATAATCACATTGTTCATTACCAATATCCCTTTTCTAGGCATTTGCTCCACTTGAATCTTTTTACAAACCTTAATTTTTTGAAACAAATTGTCATCTGTATCTCTCAGTAGGATTTTCTCTCTGAATACACATCCTGATTGTGCCAGCTATTTTCCTTTCAATGTTGGCCTTTTTGTCAGCTTGATATTTCTTTGTTAGATTGCTGTTTCAGGCCACAAATGAGAGCATCCACACTGACCAAGGAAGTCAACATCGCCTCCACCCTACAGGTGGAGAGTACAGAAACAGACGGGCTGCATGCCCATCAAAGGACCCTGCAGGAAGTGCCCAGAAGTGGAGGCTTCCTTGTATCTCATAGCCTTTGGGAACAAGCTGCTCAGCAATTCAGCGCTCTAACTCCCTAGAAGCATTTTTTGTTGTTTAGTTGCTCAGTCATGTGTCCAACTCTTTGCGACCCCATGGACTGCAGCATGCCTGGCCTACCTGTCCTTCACCATCTCCCAGAGTTTGCTCAGATTCACTTCTATCGAGTTGATGATGCCATCCAATCATCTCATCCTCTGTCACCCCCTTCTCCTCCTGCCTTCAACCTCTGCAAGTATCAGGGTACTTTTCAAAGAGTCGGCTCTTCACATCAGGTGGCCAAAGTATTGGAGCTTCAGCTTCAGCATCAGTCTTTCTAATGACTATTCAGGGTTGACTTAATTTAGGATTGACTGGTTTGATCTGCTTGCTGTCCAAGGAACCCTCAAGAGTCTTCTCCAACACCACTGTTTGAAAACATTTTTAGGGCCAGAGAGATCAGTTCTCCACAAAGGATACAAAGGATCATTTTTAGGACTCCAAATGTACCCAGACTGTTCTTGGCCATTGTGTTTGAGCCCCAGAAGTCATTTGGCTCACTAGTTCCTCCCATCCTTAATCATGCTTTATGTTTATTAGGTCACTTACTTTGATGTATATTATCTCTCACCAGAATAAAAGCTCCATGAGGACTCAGATGGGTCCCTGGTTCTCTGTCCAGCGCTTGGCACAGATAGTATGTGTTCCACAATTATTTCAGAAACATTAGTGAATTAAGGAATGAGGTTAATTGGGGAAGAAAAAGACCAGAGAAGTTGCAAGAGAGTGAGAGAGACGGATAGAAGCAGAAAGGGTGACGAAGTGGCAGTGCTCTGGAGAACACGCGCTGAAGAAATGTCACAGAAGCGAGTGGACAATGTGGAGATTTCCTGAGATTACTGTCTTTTCTTTCTACAAAATTCCTCTCTGGACTTTGATTTCAATAAGACTATTCATATGATTAAACTGATTCAACTGTATTGAAATGATTTGTATATGATTTCAAGTGTAAAAGGAAAGCATTATGGTATTTATGTGTAATCCATCTATGCTAATGAAAAGCTGTCATATGGTAACATTGTCAAATCACAGATTTGACCCAAGACTTCAAACCGTTAGAAACGGTTAGTGAATAATCAAATTTGCAAGATACATATATGCACCTACATATCAACTATAGTATTTGGGGGAGAGGAACACGCTTCTAAAGACTAAGTATTATATGTTGTTGTGTTAGCCACCAGGTTGTGCCCGACTCTTTGTGACTCCATGGACTGTAACCCACCAGGCTCCTCTGTCCATGGGATATACCAGAAAGAATATTGGAGTGGGTGGCCATTTCCCTTTCCAGGGGATCTTCCCAACCCAGGGATCGAATCCACGTCTCCTACATTGCAGGCAGATTCTTTACCGCTGAACCACTAGGGAAGCCCCGCTAGGGAAGTGGTATTATATGGGTAGAAACAAAAGGAAGGAACAGAAGCTCCAGAAGAAAACTTTTTGGAGAGGTAGTGTAGTGTTTTTCTCTCTCTGGGGCACAATACATAATTTACCCTACTATGTGGTAGCAGATCAGACCAAAAAAAGAAAACCAGGGAGGATTTATTTTGCCTTGCTTTTTAAAGCACACTAGAAGATATTCAAGTTTTTAAAATCTGCCTTAGATGGGATTCATTTGAAAGGCTTTAAACAGATAAAAAGAATATTAGAAAACAGTCTTCTAAATAACTTGTGTAAAATCTACAATTGTGTGAATGAATTCACTTAATTTTTACTTAACATATGCCTGAAGAATAAAAAAGTAAAAACAAAGAAAAGTGACATGTAAGACCAAACTAATTCAGAAGGTAAACACATCATGGCAGCAATACCTAGGAAAGCTTTGAGCCAATGCACCAATCAACTAAGCCAGGTATGTTAAACACAAAGTTTGCCAACTTTTAATCTTTAAGTGTCTACATATACTACACAGACAGATAGCTATATTGTTTTGAAAGTAAGTCTGAGTCAGTTTTATCAACTTAAACTTTTCCATAGACTTGGATAACTGTTAGAACACTGTCATCTGTAGATTTTGAAGGCATCAGTAATTTGTTCTTAAAGATGCAGTAATTTGTTCTTAAATATCTCCTTTTTTCTTCTTGAATAAATTGACAATGAATGCATAGTGTGTTTCCATTCTTGTACAAAATGGAACTTGATGATTATATTTTAATGAGGATTGTGGTTTCAGTGTGTGAGCAAAGTAATTGCTCAGAAACCCTTTTGCAGTTGTATTCAGATCAGATTAAATATCTGAATACTACACCAGAAAAATAAGAGGACAATTTTCAACCATTCTTAGTCACTGAATAAATAGAAAGGGAAAGGCAATTGTGTCTATCACACCTTATAATTATGTCTCTCCTGCTGAGGTATCCCAAAAGGTGCAATTAAAAGATAACTATACAGAAAATAATAGCTTAATTTAATATTGAAATAGAAATACAACGATGTCGAGCATTCAGGAAGTGGATAGGTTTCTCTGCTCTCTCTCACAGCCATCTGCTCAGTGGATAAGGTCTTCTTTGAACTAAATTGGCATGAATGAGAGAGATAACCTTCAGATGGAATTACAGAGTCTCTGACTGAGTCCAGGATTCAGAGAACATCAAACTTTATGTCAGAAATATAAGAGGATTCTTACTTTTCTGTACTCTGGTTTCCTTTTAAATATATGTCTTCTGCCTTCACATGTATAAGGATGAAATCCTAACATTGAGATGGCCAAAAAGTTCATCTGAGTTTTTCTGTAACATCTTATAGAGAAAACCCTAATGAACTTTCTGACCAACCTAATAGTAAACGAGAGCAAACCAGTCAATCTTAAAGGAAATCAACCCTGAATACTCATAGGAAGGAATGATGCTGAAGCTGAAGCTCTAGTACTTTGGCCACTGGATGTGACCAGCTCACTCATTGAAAAGGACATTGATGCTGGGAAAGGTTGAGGGTAGGAGGAGAAGAGGGTGTCAGAGGATGAGATGGTTGGATGGCATCACTGAGTCAATACACATGAACTTGAGCAAACTCCAGGAGATAGTGAAGGACGGAGAAGGCTGGCATGCTGCAGTCCATGGGGTCGCAAAGAGTGGGACTCGACTTAGTGACTGAACAGCAATTACAGTAAAATATGTTGAGTATGCTTGGTCTCTTAGTTTTCTGTAGCTGCTATAGCAAATTGCCACAAATTAGTGACTTGAAACAACTCACATTCATTATGTTATAGTTCTTTACAAGTCTAAATTGCATTTTCAGTTCAGTTCAGTTGCTCAGTTGTGTCCTACTCTTTGTGACCCCGTGAATTGCAGCACGCCAGGCCTCCCTGTCCATCACCAACTCCCAGAGTTCACTCAGACTCACGGCCATCGAGTCTGTGATGCCATCCAGCCATCTCATCCTCTGTCATCCCCTTCTCCTCCTGCCCCCAATCCATCCCAGCATCAGAGTCTTTTCCAATGAGTCAACTCTTTGCATGAGGTGGCCAAAGTATTGGAGTTTCAGCTTTAGCATCATTCCTTCCAAAGAAATCCCAGGGCTGATCTCCTTCAGAATGGACAGGTTGGATCTCCTTGCAGTCCAAGGGACTCTCAAGAGTCTTCTCCAACATCACAGTTCAAAAGCATCAACTCTTCAGCGCTCAGCTTCCTTCACAGTCCAACTCTCACATCCATACATGACTACTGGAAAAACCATAGCCTTGACTAGACAGACCTTTGTTGCCAAAGTAATGTCCCTGCTTTTGAATATGCTATCTAGGTTGGTCATAACTTTTCTTCCAAGGTGTAAGTGTCTTTTAATTTCATGGCTGCAATCACCATCTGCAGTGATCTTGGAGCCCAAAAAAATAAAGTCTGACACTGTTTCCCCATCTATTTGCCATGAAGTGATGGGACCAGATGCCATGACCTTCATTTTCGGAATGTTGATCTTGAAGCCAACTTTTTCACTCTCCTCTTTCACTTTTATCAGGAGGCTCTTTAGTTCCTCTTCACTTTCTGCCATAAGGGTGGTGTCATCTGCATATCTGAGGTTCTTGATATTTCTCCCGGCAATCTTGAGTCCAGCTTGTGCTTCTTCCAGCCCAGCAGTTCTCACAATGTACTCTGCATGTAAGTTAAATAAGCAGGGTGACAATATATAGCCTTGACGTACTCCTTTTCCTATTTGGAACCAGTCTGTTGTTCCATATCCAGTTCTAACTTTTGCTTCCCGACCTGCGTATAGGTTTCTCAAGAGGCAGGTCAGGTGGTCTGGTATTCCCATCTCTTTCAGAATTTTCCACAGTTTATTGTGATCCACACAGTGTTGACAAGGCTGCATTCCTTCTAAAGTTTCCAGGAGAGAATCTCCTTCTCCTTTCCACCTTCCAGGGGCCTCCTGCCTTGCTTGGCTCATGCCCTCTTCCTATACCTTCAGAGTCTGTAACCATGGGTTGAGTGCTCTCTACCTGGTTTATTTCTCAATTTGATGTTTGATTTTCAGTCTCACTTGTGATGTTTTCAAGGCACAGGTATTTTTATCCCTGTGTACTCACATATGCCAACTTGAAAAATATGTTCATTGTTCATATATCTACAACTTAGTCTACAATTATGTGTTAGCTAAGCATTTTCTGCTATGTTTTTCAAATTTTATGGCTTTAGTTTTAACTAAAATATACATTTTTATACATTTGTATTCATTATAAGGTAATAACAAATAATTTTTCAACTTGCTTTCTTGGTTGATGTGTTGAACAATTCAATCTATCTGTATTAAAGTGTAATGCTTGACTTATTATCTATATGCCAAGGTATAAACACTAGGTAATTTTTTGTAGTCACGAAGTTTGTAGTTACTTGGGAAAATTGATTATACACAGTTAAGCATTTCTAAAAAGTAGGAAT
>SJYT01021998.1:155587-305097 GCA_006410635.1 Cephalophus harveyi | reverse complement strand
TCCCATATTAATTCCCATATTTTCATGTTATTTTAATTTATTCTAATTAACTATTTTGAAAAGAAAGCATCTTACAGATTCATTTCAAGAAAATAACAGTGTACTATGAGAAAAACTGACAGTTTTACTCAAGTAACTTGGAAAATGTTGATTTAGTTCAGCAGGATTATTTACTGTACCAGTTATCAGGGTCTTTAATATGCTCATATTTTGTGAATCGTCAAGAAAATGAATTATGAGGTGATATTTTCTGAGTCTGGCTATAGAATCCTTTCTCAAAAATAGCCTTATTCATGAATGAGTTACGCTTTGTGAATAATGATACATAAGTCACTATTCTTTTGATCAATGATAAAAAATGTGAAGCGGTTTTCAAATTACTTGTTCTTTATTCCTAATAATATGAAGTACATAGTTCCTAGATTCCTGATATACTGAAAAACTGAAAGAAATTTAGGGCCAACTTCAAAGCTCTTTATGCAAGAATAACGTCAGATATCTAGTTTGCCTGATTCCTAATTTCCTCTTAGGTCTGTCGTCTTGTTAAGTAAACTGTATTGTTTTCACATGGTCAGCTATAATTATTTATTGTGTATTTCACAGCACCTGATACAGTTCCTCATATGTAATTTGTTCACCATAAATATATAATGCATCTTTTTTTTTGGCCAGACATATAGTAGGAATCTAAAAGGATCACTAATCTCATTTACTAATGGGATTATAATATTATTCCATTTTCATTCATTCATTTCTCAAACTTTTATTCACATTACTTCAGACATGATACTAGGCTGTCATCATGGGGATTTGTTCTCTATGTGCTTTCCTCTTTATAATCCTAGTAGGAGAGAGCAGAGTTGAATAGAACACTCTAACACTTGGTGGAGCAAGTCATGTTTGGCTGCCATTTTCCAGGCTCAGTACCTCAGCTGACTGTGGTGTCATTCACAACCAAATTCTTCTTTTAGGCTCCCACAGGACTTGTCTCTTATCCAAGCATCTAAGAGATGCTGGCCACTGCTGCCCCCTCCAGGTCCTATGGTTCTTTGGGGCATCCCTGCTTGTTTCATGGGTCTCGGTGGCACTCTCTATGCCCATATTTGTTATGAAGCTCCTTAGCTTCTTCCGCTGGTATCCCATGTGCCCCCTACCCCCACCCTTCCGGGTACCACCATCCACTGAGGAGTGTTCCTGCTGATTTCTAGTTTTCTGCCAGATGTTACCATGGTTTTTTGCACTATTGCTCCCAAGACATCGAAGTTCTAAAGCATGATGAACAAAAGGCCCCTTTCCTTGCATTTTAATACACTGTGATTAGGATACCAAACTGTGTTGCTAATTTTCCAACTTCCAGTAGTTTTAGTAAAACATCTTCCTATTTTAACTTATAACCTCCTCCCTGCCCCTTTTTCTTTAACATGCAAGACACAGAAATATCCAAAAGCAAATTCAAGGGAAAGACATGAAGCAGTTCTCACCACTTCCCTGAAAAATAAAGCTTCATTTTGTCTAACACCCTTTTCTCTTAGGAGAGATGTTCTCCTTAGAAACTACATAGTCTGAGATTTAAGGAAATAGTGGGTGGAATGGATTCAGCCATTCCCCAGACGTATCACATATAGTAAAAAGCACCCTAAACACAGTTCAGCCCACAACTGTGCAGGCTAAACTGTAATCCTTTTCTTTACCACAAAAATAGTAACACTGTTAACAGTGTCAAACGAGGCATGCCGATCTAAGTCTCAAGTCTGTTTAAAGGAAGGAAAGATTACTCATGCAGTTGGAAGACTCAGTCAACACTTCCTGAAAACGTTTGCATTTTGTCTTACCTAGCAGTATGATTATGATAATTCAGGGAGAGAACAGATGCTTTCTACGGTCAACTCAAGTACCTATCACAGAGACAAGAAATTATGGTGCTTTTATTTCTGCTTTGTAGAGACCAAATGTATGGACACCAGGGGGAAAGGGAGGGGTGGTGAGATGAACTAGGAGATTGGGACTGACATTATCAACTACTGTGTGTAAAATAGATGACTAACAAGAACCTACTCTTTAGCACAGGGAATTCGAGTCAGTGCTCTATAGTAACCTAAATAGAAAGGAAATCCAAAAAAGGGGATACATGTATATGTATAGCTGACTCACTTTATTGTACAGCATAAAATAATACAACATTGTAAAGCAACTATACACCAATAAATTTTAAAAAATATAATGGCACATGTATGGGGAAAAGCAATTAATGCTATTTGCCTAGAGAATTGAGCCATGTCAGAAACAATGATAGTATTTAAGAATTTGGAAAGGTGAGTAGTGGCTACAATACAGGGAAACTGAGTAAAAGGGATTTAACTTTTTCCAAATGAAATGTCTCATCTCATCAATCTTCCTTAAAAACAGAGAAAGCAACTTCACTGTGTTACTCCTCTTTGATGTAATTTGAGCGCTGTGTTGATGAGGGAAACAGATAAACTAAACCAACATTAGAGACTAACATTTCCTAACCCTTGATCACTTCCAAACTGGGCCAAACCTTTTGTTTGTAGTAACTCTAAAATAGACACGTATTTACACCTTTTATTTCAGTAAAAAGCGAAGTGTTAATAATTTAGATGTGATTTTTCATGGTGATTACTTTTTCTCATTGAAATGTTAAGTGCTTCTTACAGGGTGACTGCAAAAATTGAAGGCAAAGATACAAAATCACATCACTTAGCACATTGTTTTATAAAGAATAAGTTACCTGATCCCGTCAGCAGCCATTATTATTTCCATTTTTCAGATGAGAAAACTGAGGAGCAAAAAGGCTATTTAATTTGCCCATGGTTACTTAGCCAGTAGGTGGCAGAAGATGAGTGAGTCCAGGAAATACGATTTCAGAGTCCAATCCCTTCAACATGACAGTAGGCTGCCTCTCAAGGAATACTAGATCCCAACATGAAAGAGAAACTCACTAATTCTTCCAAATTCCCTTTAATTTCCCTTTCTCTCTCTCTTTTTTGCTTTGCTTTCTTTTCCCTATTTTAAATAGTAATTTTAATGTCACTTTGGCATAGTGGGGAGAAATAGAGAAAAAAATGTACTTTAAAATGTACTAAAAATAGCTATTTTCCACTTTTACTCTTTTTAATGAAAAACATCTTTTTATGTTTCACAGAGAGCTTTAAAAGTACAACTGTCTATATGAGACATTAATCAATATATACATTTTGCAGAAAGAATCAAGTGATAACTATTAGGTGTATAAGTGAAGTTACCAATTGTTCCTTCTCTACTCAAGTTTCCCCAGAGAACCAACAGCCCCAGGATGTACAGCAATACCAGTAGGGCAAGAACCAGCCCCTCTGTTACTAGCTGAACTAGTGAAGCAGACTCTTGGTCAAACACTGTGGGAACATGAAACTTACTGGAAGAGAACAGATCATCTTCCTTCTATGAGCCTAAATGCTAATCTTGTGAATCTAGCACTTCCTTCTACCTAGCTGCACAATCCAAAGTGATCCAGCCCACTCTAATAGTGAGTACAAGGGAAAGAGTGCAGGAAGAGAGAATTAGGTGGCTTACTGATTTCACCCAGAGGTGACAGAAGATTAGAGTGAGAGATATACACACAGGTGTGCATCACAGAATGCAGTGTTTCTGCCCATTAATATGGACTAATCTGTGCCTTGGTATATGATCAAGGAGTGGAAAAAGTGATAGGAGGAAGGGACAGAGAGCATCTCACTCTACAAAAAGACCAACATTTGAAGACCGCTTCTCGTGGATAAACCTACAGCCTATTATATAGAGTGAAGTAAGTCAGTAAGTCAGAATGAGAAGAACAAATATCATATATTAACACATATATAGGGAATCTAGAGAGATGGTCCTGATGAACCTATTTGCAGGGCAGTGATGGAAACGCAGACATAGGGAACAGACTTATGGACAAGGGCAGGGGGAAGGAAGGAAGGGTGAGGTAAATGGAGAGAGCAGCATAGAAGCATATACACTACCATATGTAAAATGGGCAGCCAATGGAAACTTGCTGTTTGACTCAAGGAATACAAACATTGGCTCTGTAAACAAACTAGAGGGGTGGGAAAGGGTGGGAAGTGGGAGGGAGGTTCAAGAGGGAGGGGACATATGTACACCTTTGGCTAATTCATGTGGATGTATGGCAGAAATCAAACCAATATTGTAAAGCAATTATCCTTCAATTAAAAATAAATAAATTAAAAAAATTAAAGCTCAAATGACAGGAAGGAAATATACTAGCATGGATCAAGTCTAAGTTCCATGGGAAGAATTTGCAAATAACCATTTAGGTATCAGAAAGAAAAACTTCCCAATTATGAGACAATATTCATTGTATAAATCATTGCATAAATTACAGCAGATGGAATTAACATTAATAGATGGACATATTTTCAATTGCTTAAAAAGTAAAAATAACTTGGGTTGATGATAAAGACCTTTTGCTTGTATCTGTTGGTCTTATATCTCAAAATTTTGACACATGATATATTAAAGACATAAGTACATCATGTATACACACACACACATGAAGCATTAACCCAGAAAGACTACATAAGAAAAAAATCATTCCTCAAGAATAAATACTATACTTCACTCCAAAAGAGGTGAGTGAAAAAGCTGGCTTAAAACTCAGCATTCCAAAAGCAAGATTCTGGCATCCAGTTCCATCACTACATGGCAAATAGATGGGGAAACAATGGACACAGTGACAGACTTTATTTTCTTGGGCTTGATGCCTTCGAACTCCGGTGTTGGAGAAGAATCATGAGAGTCCCTTGGACAGCAAGGAGATCGAACCAGTCAATCCTAAAGAAAATCAATTCTGAATATCCTTTGGAAGGACTGATGCTGAAGCTCCAATACTTTGGCCACCTGATGCAAAGAGGCAAGTCACCTGAAAATCCCTGATGTTGGGAAAGATCAGAGAAGGGGACAACAGAGGATAAGATGGTTGAACAGCATTACTGACTCAATGGACATGAGTTTGAGCAAACTCCAGGAGATGGTGAAGGACAGGGAAACCTGGAGTGCTGCAGTCCATGGGGTCTCAAGGAGTTGGACACAACTGAGAGACCAAACAACAGCAAAGCTCCAAGATAGATAAATGCAAAAGTAACTAAAAAGACTCAGCTTTCATTTATATGTTCAGAGAAACAGAGCCAGGACAATTACAATTCATGTATCTTCAACCATATGGACATTTTTCAGATCCCTAATATATTTGGTTGTTCTCCGTGTTGAGATTTGGAAATGAGCAAGGCAATTTGGTTGGCATTGTCTATCAAACCCTTCAGATACAGTCTCTTCTTACATGAAGGTACATACTTAGTTGATTTTCTGTTTGTAGACTATTTTATAATTTTGTGGCCTAGACATTAACTTGAACAGAGCTATTGGTATTGTAAAAGATATTTGTCCATAGTAATACAATACATTTTGTTCAGTGAAGTTGCGAGTAATTTCTGCCATGTAACCAAGATAATCACAAACATCACAAACAACTCATTTTATTATCCTAAGAAATGCTAATCAATTTAGAATTATGTATTTGCTTCATGCACACATGTGTATATGTTCTTCAAATTCTGTTTGAGTCAGTCTTTTCATCTTGCTAGTTTACTCATTAATTCCTGAGTTGAATAAAATTGTTGACTTATAAAATGTTCCTGGCTCATTTTCTTTTGTATTTGCACAAGATTCACTGTTTTAACTTTCTGAAAATTATAAGTTACTATAGATGCATATACCAATAAACATATTGATTTGAATGGGTACATATGAATAATTAGTGTTACCGAGAAGTTGTTCAGAGTAGTTATAATAGTTTTGAGTTTCCTGATGACCAATTCAATGAGAACATTTATGTCATCTCTACAAGAAGATGTGACAACTTTTTTCCTGTTAAAGATGCAAGACCACTTTCTACAACCACAAAGACTGTGTACTACATAAAATCAAGGCTGTGCTGTTTACATGGACAGCCTTAGGAGTTGTATAATACGGAAATTCTGTTAAGGTGGGCTTCCCTGATAGCTCAGTTGGTAAAGAATCTGCCTGTAATGCGGGAGACCTGGGTTCGATCCCTAGGTTCGGAAGATCCCCTGAAGAAAGGAAAGACCACCCACTCCAGTATTTTGACCTGGAGAATTCCATGGACAGTCCATAGGGTTGCAAAGAATCAGACACGACTGAGCGACTTTCACTTTCTTTCTGTTAAGGTAGACTAACAACGCTGTTAAATACAATTTCTTTTCAAGTAAAGATTTTTATTTACTCAAGCATCTGAAACCTTCTACAGTGGAAACCGTTACTAACGCTACCTGTACTGTGCTACGGGACATGCACATACTTTTCTGAAGACTTGAAATCTCACTAATAGTTTAAAAACTGTTCACCTACCTAATGGAGGGGGAGGAAGACAATTTAATGTCTCATCCAGATCCAGAGGTGCATCAAATTAAATGTCAGCTTTAACTGGCAAGCTAGTATTTGTGGTGGTATCCAGGAACAAACGGCTGGTGATGGATAATTCACAAACACTTCCCCAAAGGTGGATGGTTCTTTAAAAAGCTTCAGGTCACAACCCTTGCAGAAAACACAGACTCCCAACACACTGATTCTCAGTCCCGGAAATGCAGGACTTCAGTGTTCATGTGTGTAGGGTGTTTCTGTACAATAACTCCTACGGTCACGTTTCTGTACAATAACTACAGGGGTCCTTTAACGAGACAAGGGAGAGGGGCAGGGGGACACTGTACACCATCAGTCACAGAGGACAGTACAGTAAAGATGACCCAAATGACCGTGAATAAGGCAAGAGATGCCATAAACTCTTCTCCCAGTTTCAATGTCACTTTCTTATGTATCAGCTGTCATTGTTTTAAATGCTCAACATCTACTAATGTATTTACTTTTTGTTTGTTTGACTTAGAAGAAAGTGATAATAAAGACAGTATGGGAGGAAGTAGGTCGGAGAAGGCAATGGCACCCCACTCCAGTACTCTTGCCTGGAAAATCCTATGGACGGAGGAGCCTGGTAGGCTGCAGGCCATGGGGTCGCTAAGAGTCAGACATGACTGAGCGACTTCACTTTCACTTTTCACTTTCACACATTGGAGAAGGAAATGGCAACCCACTCCAGTGTTCTTGCCTGGAGAATCCCAGGGATGGGGAAGCCTGGTGGGCTGCTGTCTATGGGATCGCACAGAGTCGGACACGACTGAAGTGACTTAGCAGCAGCAGCAGGTCGATATGAATTACATGATGAACCTAAAGAGTACAAGAAATCCGGAGTGGTGGTGGTCATGCTTTCTAAAGACAAACATTTGGATAAACAGAAGTACCGGTTCTTTTTTCAAAGACACTATAGGCCAGAATTTTTTTTAAAGACGTATAGAACAGTAAATGGGAACTGTAGCCAAAGAGGGAAGATTTGCTTCTTTAATACACATTTTAAAATTAATTAAAGCTTCACAAGAACACTGAGGTAATGTAAAATAATTTTGACAGGTAACTGCACTATTCATGTCAACATTAATCCATGCTGAGTGAACATCAAGGTCAACTGTCTAGAACATTTTAAATTAATTTTAGCATTCTTGAAATAGTGGTGAGATACGCCATTTTTACACATATTATCATGAGATGTAGGTTAAAGTACTATATTTAACAACTCTTTAGAGGCTTTAGAAATAAAATCATTTGAACATTATTATACTAATATTAGAATTTTAAGATTTTAAGGAAGTTGAAGATTAGCTTATAAATTTACCTTTATCATGTTGGAATATCAGCCAGAAGGATTCCTCAGGCACACCCAAACTCTGCTCAGACATTTCTAATACAACACTCTAGTACATTTCTAGTACAACACTCTCACTACATCCTTAGGCAATGGAGGAGATCTTTAGAAGTATCATAATTTTATTCAGTTTTTCCTTCCATTTAGCAAAATCTATCCCCAAGTCCCTTTCTACAACTGCAGGGAAAAGGCTGAATATAAGTCTAATTTGAGATCCAGAAAAAAAAAAAATAATGTAAGTGGAAGAAAAAAATTTAAAACCTCCAGAATTCATAATAGAAGTGAATTCCTAGATTCAGGAATGCAAACAAATCTGTTAACATAAATAAATGATACCTGGGCATACTGTAGTAACACTGCAGAACATCAAAGACAAGGGTCTTAAAATTAACCAGAAAGAGCAACTTATTTTAAAATAGAGAATTAGACTGAAAACTGATATACCACAAAATGAAAGCTAGAAGACTCTGCAACACTATTTTCAAAAGACTGAAGTAAAATCCATTGATATAGTATTATGGCACAGGGAATATACTTAAAGCATGCTTCTTCCTTCCCCTTCTTTATAACCCTTCCTATTGTATTAATGTTGCTTTAACAGTATCTCTGTGAAAAACTCACTGTCTACACCTGGTGTGTCCGAGCTGAACTACTGACTGATAGTGTCCGTGGGGATTTCTAAATCGATGGGAATCCTAGGACAAACCTATTTCTTTGCCATATTTCTTAATGAATTTAGAACTTTAATGTAGAAAGAGAGAGCATTAGTGGAGCCACCTTAATAACATCTAGCACAAGGCTGTGAATAGTAAATAATCAAAACTGAATGAATATGTAAGTTCAACTCTGCCATTCCCATAAAGGCTGATATTTGTATCAAATTCACTGAACAGTTTTACAACGTCTAGCATTAGAGATTTCATCTACATGAACAGGTATTTATCTTTTTCTGGCATATTATTCTATTATTTCTCTTTTCCTCAATCATTCACAGGGAAAGGGGAAGATTTTGCCAGTTGCTATTTTTTTGAAATTCTCATTTAACTAAGCACTTTGGGAGAATGCTACATTCATTTCCTGAAAGTGCTTTGACTTTTACAGTAAAGTAAAATCTGCAATAAAATCTCTTTTTCCTAATTAGGTAATATCTGCTATAAAAAAGGAAACCATAAAAACATAACATTGTGCCCTCTGCAAGACCTTGCCTCTAATGGGTCTACTGCTACAACATTGCAGACCTAAGGATATGTCCCCTGCAAGAGTCTTGCGTCAAATGTATCTTCCCTTTATCCATTCCAGTGGGCACATTCTCTTCAGTCCTTTATAAAATCACATCCTCATCAACATGGAGAGTGCTCTTAAAGCCCCTGTGAATTTCTAATCTAGGTCATGCTTCACAACACCCAGCTCTCTGGATGAGGCTCTGGGCTTACAACCAGATGGCGACCAGGTCAGCTTGAATGGTGCACCCTGTCCCCCTCCCTCCTCATGATGTTGCCATCTCATGGAGTTCTCACTCTCCTTTCTGGATTCTCTTTGCATTTCACTCCCTTTTCACATCTTTTGTTTTTTCCACCTGGGTGAGAAACGCTGACTTTCAAGTGGAGCTTGAGTGTTTACTACTCAAGCTGATGAGGCTCTCTTGTGAAAATGGATTTTGCCTTCTTTTCAGGCTTCTGCTTTGAGTTTTAAGGCAATTCTGTGTTTGAAGACTGAAGAAGTCGCTTAGTCATGTCCGATTCTTTGCGACCCCATGGACTGTAGCCTATCAGGCTCCTCCGTCCATGGGATTTTCCAGGCAAGAGTGCTGGAACAGCCTGTCAGCAAATTCCAGGGCAGAATGTTAAGGTTATTGAGATTTCCAAGGTACTAACATGATAATAGAGAGGGATTTTCCCACAATAATTGGAATCATTATGTGAACATATTATTTGTAACATATAGTACATTAATAGCTTTAAATACAGAAGACAATTTTGATGGAGGAGGGAGATTGGAGGAGGGACCAGGGTCCCTCACATGGATCTTGACCTGAATGTTCACTATGATGCAGCATAATGTGTGCTAACTCAGCATCATTCAAGCTGATTCAACATACTCTGTGCAGATTCACAGTCTGACCATATTTTCAGTTATTGTTTTTGCTTGGTCGCTGAGTCATGTCTGACTCTTCCCTGTCCTCCACTATCTCCAGGAGTTTGCTCAAACTCACTTCCATTGAGTCGATGATGCTATCCAACCATCTCTTTCTCTGCTGCCCTCCTCTCCTCCTGCCTTCAATCTTTCCCAGCATCATGGTCTCTTCCAACGAATAGGCTCTTTGCATCAGGTGGCCAAAGTATTGGAACTTCAGCTTCAGCATAATTCATTCCAATGAATATTCAGGGTTGATTTCCTTTAGGATTGACTGGTTTCATCTCTTTGATGTCCAAGGCATAGTCTGACCTGATGTTCTTATAATCCAACCTGATTTGGCATAGCCTGCAACTGATGTACAATAATCAAACAAAAGCTGAACTAGATCCAGACAGTACTGTTTTCAATTTTTACCTAGCTATCTGTTGCTTTAAGAATTCCACTCCGCTTATAATCTGAGGTTTGAGAATATTCCTAATTAGAGACAAATATTCCTAGTGACTAAACACAAAATTTTTAAGATGAAATGTGAAAAAATTTAATTAAGCATGTGGTTGCAGAACTCTCACTTTTGGCATCAATAAAATGAGTTAGAACCTCAGTAAGTCATTCAGACCAGCTCCATTTCACAGATCAGACAACTGAGAATGAAACAGGGTGAGCAGCCTGGAAGCACACGTTTAGAACCAGGTCACTTTCATTGTTTATATATGTGTGTGCATATAATTATGTACATATAATTTTGTATTCAGATTTAGCTTAATACTATAGAAGCATTTTTTCTGGCAGTATATGGTATTCACAACTGCTATTTTAAATGTCTGCATATGTCATCATTCCTAGTATTGAAGTTTTTATATAATTTTTTAATGCTATAAAAATTTTTAGATAGATACATTTCTGCACTGAGATTATTTCTCCAGTGTGACTGCCCTGAAGAAGGATGACTTACCCAAGCGTTTACATTATTTTCTCCTCTTGGCAGAAATGACCATCTTATTGCTTCTCAAAATGCTTTCATGCCACAACCATGTTTAATCTCAACCTACTTCACTGCATCTTTACCGACGTTTGAGAGTGCTCTTAACATGAATCAATGAATTTGACCGAAATGTTGCTGCAATGCAATTTTTATTTACAAGTGTTGAAATGTGTCCTTATATTTCTATCAAGTCCTATTTGTCTTTTATACACTTCTTTTTTTTTTTCTTCACATATATTGACTGCTTACCAGGTTCTCTTTATAGAGAGGAGTTCATAGAATAAGACAAAGCATTTACTCTTGTATTATCTACAAAGGTATTTCCCAGTCTGTTTTCTTTTATATGTAAAAATTTTAGGTGATTCTTTCCACTGTTACTTCCCATCCCAATATTTCAGTTTATTTTCTGATTTTCTTTGATCGTTTTTCAGTTATTCCTAGTTCCCTAAAATTTTTCTTAATTTCTTTAATTTCAAAAACCTTATTCTAATGTTTTTTTCTTTACTTTGTAAGTCCTACAGGCCTATCTGCAAAGGAACCAATTTGAGCACACAGACCATAAGCATATTAAACCCTGGAAGGTACCTATTAAGATCTATTTTTGCCATTTCCACATAATTTGAGTTAAATTTTTTTGCAGTGTGTCTTATTTTTTTTTCTGGTAAATAAATGAACCAAAATAAAAAAATTCTTTTCTTCTTTGATGCCCAGATAGAAAATGACTAAAGTTCAGATTAAATGTTTCCACCACCAGAATGCCCAGCTGGTGAGATAAGTTCTAAAGCAGAGCATGAAAGAGATGGCAGACAGAAAAAATAAAAATTACAAAGCTTAGAAAAATCAATAGCATGTTATAGCCTGTGTGAGAAGCGGCAGAAACTACTTTGAGGCAAACTATTGGAAAGCTGTGTCCGAGGACAAATTAGCCTGACTTTTCAGAGCTAAATGACTTGGAGGCATTCTTCTAATACTTCTTTATTTAGGGGAGGCTTAAGTTAGCAAAGTTGAGTGGAAAATTAAGGCTTGTCCTACCATGCATCCATTATCCACTATGCTTGGTCTGAAAAGTCCTCTCCTTTGCTTCCAGGCAATCCATTTCTTTCCCTTCAAAAACGCAGCTCAGTGGGCAAATACTTCAAGAAGCTATCACTGTTTAAACTCATTCAACTATAGTGATTTCTTGACATAATGATACTCATCAAATACATCAATATGCATATACTTTAAATATGTTAGTGGGCAGTTATTCTAATTTTCTCTGAATATTATAGAAGATAGTCATTACTGACTAATTACATTGCAAAATAACAAAATGGCTGGTGCTGTTTTGGGTTAAATTATTGGGAGGACAATTTTACTCGTTTATTTTTCTATACTGCTGCAACTGTAGATTTTGTCTTAAATAATCTAAGTACCAATCATTTAAAGCTTACTAAACTGTGCTTTTAATCTAACATTTATAGTTTGAGAGGATAATTAAAAGCAAAAATAAATCAACATTTTGAAGTTTTGAAATATTTACTGATCACAAATTTTTCTTTCCTTTTAGGGAAAAACATCATGACAAATCACTGAAATTATATTGCAAAATACAAAAATAATACTTCTTTAGATTATATTACCTTCCAGAGTTGGCCAAAGGGGAGCATATTAACTGTGGTCCTCATTTCCTTTAGAATATTTAATATCATTTTCAACTCAGGAGCAATATGTGGTTTTAAAAAAAAAAAAGGAACAAACAACTGTTCCACCAATAGTGCAGTTAAATATGAAATCTATCCTTTCTCCAGATCTTATTTTGAATTTAAGATTCCCATTCATTCAGTTTCAAATATATTGCATGTCAATTAACTCTACAGCAGAGACTAGCAAACTATGGCTAGTCACTAGTGTTTACAAATTAGATTTTATTTGAGATGAGTCACAACTGTTCATTGAGTTATTGTCTATGGCTATTTTCACACTAGAACGTTAGAATTGAGTTGTTGCAAGAAATCTCATGGTCAGCAAAGCCTTAAATATTTCTCACCTGGCCCTATTAAAAAAAAAAAAAATATATATATATATATATATATATACTGACCCCTTGCTCTAGAGGAATGTGAAAATTGATTAACAAGATAGAGTTCCTGCCTCCATTAGAATAGAAGCAAATATTAAACAAATAATCACAAGAATAACTATAGTAAGAGCAATATAGGAAACCTCGAGTATCAGTTCAGTTTAGTTCAGCTGCTCAGTCCTATCCAACTCTTTGCAATCCCAGGGACTGCAGCATGCCAGGCTTTCCTGTTCATCACCAACTCCCAGAGCTTGCTCAAACTCATGTCCATCGAGTTGGTGATGCCATCCAACCATCTCATCCTCTGTTGTCTCCTTCTCCTCCTACCTTCAATATTTCCCAGCATCTAGGTCTTTTCCAATGAGTCAGTTCTTCACACACATCAGGCAGCCAAAGTATTGGAGCTTAAGCTTCAGGATTAGTCCTTCCAATGAATGTTCAGGAGTGATTTCCTTTAGGATTGACTGGTTTGAACTCCTTGCAGTGCAAGGGACTCTCAAGAGTCTTCTCCAACACCACAACTCAAAAGCATCAATTCTCAGTGCTCAGCTTTCTTTATGGTCCAGCTCTCACATCCGTACATGACTACTGGAAAAACCATAGCTTTAACTAGACGGATCTTTGTTGGGAATGTCTCAGTTTTTTAATATGCTGTTTAGGTTGGTTATAGTTTTTGTTCCAAGGAGCAAGCATTTTTTACTTTCATGGCTGCAGTCACCATCCAAGGTGATTTTGGAGCCCAAGAAATTAAAGTCTCTCATTTTTTCCACATCTATTTGCCATGAAGTGATTGGACCAGATGCCATGATCTTAGTTTTTTGAATGTTGAGCATTTTCAGTCTCCTCTTTCACTTTCATCAAAAGGCTCTTAAGTTCCTCTTTGCTTTCTGCCATAAGGATGGTGTCATCTGCATATCTGATGTTCTTGATATATTTCCCAGCAATCTTGATTCCAGCTTGTGCTTCATCCAATCCAGCATTTCACATAATGTACTCTTCTTATAAGTTAAATAAGCAAGGTGACAATACACAATCTTGATGTACTCCTTTCCCAATCTGGACCCAGTCTGTGGAACTAGTTCCATGTCTGGTTCTAACTGTTGCATCTTGACCTGCATACAGATTTCTCAGGAGGCAGGTCAGATGGTCTGGGATTCCCATCTCTTTAAGAATTTTCCACCATTTGTTGTGATTCACAGTCAAAGGCTTTGGCATAGTCAATGAAGCAGAAGTAGATGTTTTTTCTGAAATTCTCTTACTTTTTTAATGATCCAATGGATGTTGGCAATTTGATCTCTGGTTCCTCTGCCTTTTCTAAATCCACTTTGAACATCTGGAAGTTTTCAGTTCACATACGGTTGAAGCCTAACTTGGAGAATTTTTAGCATTACTTTGCTAGCACATGAAACGAGTGCAATTATGTAGTAGTTTGAACATTCTTTGGCAATGCCTCTCTTTGGGACTGGAATGAAGACATCTTTTCCATTCCTGTGGCCACTGTTGAGTTTTCCAAATTTTCTGGCATATTGAGTGCAGCACTTTAGCAGCATTATCTTTTGAGATTTGAAATAGCTCAACTGGGATTCCATCACCTCCACTACCTTTGTTTGTAGTGATGCTTCCTAAGGTCACCTTGACTTTGCACACCAGGATGTCTGGCTCTAGGTGAGTGATCACACCATCGTGGTTATCTGGGTCATGAAGATCTTTTTTGTACAGTTCTTCTGTGTATTCTTGCCACTTTTTCTTAATATCTTCTGCTTCTGTGAGGTCCATACTGTTTCTGTCCTTTATTGCACTCATCTTTGCATGAAATGTTCCCTTGGTATCTCCAATTTTCCTGAAGAAATCTCTAGTCTTTCCCATTCTATTGTTTTCCTCTATTTCTTTGTATTGATCACTGAGGAAGGGTTTCTTATCTCTCCTTGCTATTCTTTGGAACTCTGCATTCAAATAGGTATGTATTTCCTTTTCTCCTTTGCCTTTCACTTCTTTTTTTTTCTCACCTATTTCTAAGGCCTCCTGAGACAACAATTTTTTCTTTTTGTGTTTCTTCCTCTTGGGGATGGTTTTGATCACTACGTCCTGTACAATGTTACAAACCTCTCTCAATAGTTCTTTAGGCATTATTGCCCGAAGATCTAATCCCTTGAATCTATTTATCAGTTCCACTGTATGATTGTAAGGGATTTGAATTATGTCATATCTGAATGGTCTAGTGGTTTTCCCTACTTTCTTCAATTTAAGTCTGAACTTTGCAATAAGGAGTTCATTATCTTAGCCATAGTCAGCTCCTGGTCTTTCTTTGTGCTGACTGCATATAAAGCATCTCCATCTTTGGTTGTATATTCTTATATATGTAGGTTTTCAGACTAGAATTTATGGTCAAATGAGATATATAGTTATAATGTGAAATATTTTTTAAATGTTTTGTAAAAATTAAGAGAAGGGATGGATCATTATCATAGATTTTTAAAATTAATCTTTATATTCATAGAGTAATTTCTATAATAGGTGCTTAAGAAATATACAGATTATTGACATTTTATTTTTAAGATCTATGTAGAGATGTATTCACATATAGATTTTTTCAATTCTTTAAAGTTATTTATATATTCCAGTTCTTCTCTTATCATGTTTTCTTAAATTGCTTGCAATGTAGGATAAATACAAGAAATAATGCATCCACCAGTCCCCTCTGTCCATGGATTCTCCAGGCAAGAATACTGGAGTGGGTAACCATTCCCTTCTCCAGCAGATTTCCTGACCCAGGGATCAAACTTGGGTTTCCTGTATTGCAGGTAGATTCTTTATTGTCTGAGCCACCAGGGAAACCCAACAATGCAATAGAAATAGAAAAGTCAGAACAAAGGAAAATGAGCATACAAATGCCAGCCATGATATTTGACAATTTTAAATTTGACTCTTGAGTTTCTTCAGCACAATTACAAAAAACAAAACCTAACTTGTTACACAGGCCTCAATTTGGAAGAGAAGAACAAACCAAATTCTTAGGGAAATATAAAACTTTCCTAGAATCAAATCAGGTTTAAACATTATTTCTTCTTCCCTGGTGAAAGTTTAAAACATTAATATATAATTGATCTTCATTATCTCTCTTTAATAGAGAAAAATAGAATATTTGGGGGGAATATTTGTGTGTATCAGTGTATATCGCAACCTCCAGTTACAGACCAGTACCTACTGTCAGATCTTTGGTGACATTAGATTAGAAACAATATGTAATACCCTTGAATCATCCTGAAACCATCGCCCTGACCCCAGTCCATGTAAAAATTGTGCTCCATGAAACTGATCCCTGGTATCAAAAAGCTGGGGACTGCTGATAATGTATGATATTACAAAAATATTCTTCTACATATGTCATCGTATAGTAGACTTCTCGTTTTTCCAACAATTTATAGTCTAGAAACCTATGTAAATAAGAATTTGTACTTGATGTTTTCTACATAGCTCTTATTTCAATCATGCTCATTCCTGTGTTTGTTTACTACCTGCCTCTAGTCTAATGAGAGCAGTGCGCGCACACACACATACACACACACACACATGCACACACATACATTGTCTGTCCACATTGAAAAATGTACTCATATCTGTCAACGACAGCAAGACACACAAAGATCTCTGAAGGGACTGGTAAGCTATTCTTCAGTGTCTGTCCAACTGTTTATCACGTTAACATTTTAGTGGATCCAAAACTCAGAATTTCAATCATGCTCATTCCTGTGTTTGTTTACTACCTGCCTCTAGTCTAATGAGAGCAGTGCGCGCACACACACATACACATGCACACACACACACATGCACACACATACATTGTCCACATTGAAAAATGTACTCATATCTGTCAACGACAGCAAGACACACAAAGATCTCTGAAGCGACTGGTAAGCTATTCTTCAGTGTCTGTCCAACTGTTTATCACGTTAACATTTTAGTGGATCCAAAACTCAGATCACGGGCAGCCTATTCTTTCAATGCTTAGATTCTCCAAGATTTCACTGTGTAGGGTCTGCAAAATGGGGATTTCTCTGGTGACTATAGCTTTGGAAAATCATCTTTCCCTTGAATCTTTTTTTTCAGTCCAGAAAAGAATTGCTTCCTGAAATCTGATTTCTGTATTTATTAAAACAAGTATCACAAAATTCTGCCAGTGGTTTGCAGTGAGTATCTGTAGATGGTTTAGTTGTCAGGTTCAAACGAAATCTGTCAGTGAATCCATCATGCTTTCTGATACTCCGCTCTACACACTTAAAAAGAAAACAAGCTCTGGGACAAACTTTTCAGAGAAAACGTTTCTTACAAACATATAGGCCTTCCCTCAATCCATATTGAAGACACTCAATTTATAAGTTATCTTACTTTTTAACTGTGTTCTTTCTCATAGTGCGCTAAAATTTCTTCTTGTACCTAAAAGGACACCTGAACAAGCTCAAGGCTCTTTTGTTTCAATTAAATATACTTGTGCAACTATAGGCCACCCTCGTGGCCTACTGAACACTTTGCTGTTGCAGGGATGGAGGGAGCTTGTTACTGGGTTTAAGTGCAGAGGAGGTGTGTAGGGGTGATTAATGCTCCCGAAAGGAAATTAGTCAACAACATGGGAAATTCTGCAAGCAATACCCCGCTTAGACCTTCAAGAAGAGCCCTAGATTAGAGAACAAATATATGGACACTGTGGAACGAAATATTTTCTGCTCTATGCTCTACCAGTAAACAAGCCTTTCCAAATAGAAACTTCTAAGCCTAAGTGAAACAAAGCCAGCCATTTTGAAGCCATCAGCTACTTCCACTCCCTACCCCCTCCAAACCCCCCACTCACAACCCCCTCCTCCCATTAGCACTTAGGAGCTGGGGGAATGTGACAAAGTACTTGAGGTAAATAGGGAATTAACATGTGAACCATAAAGAAAGCAGCCTTGGCTCCATATTACTGGATGCATATAAAAGAAATGATTTCAGCAAGCCTTGCCTCCTCCCATACATAGAAGAGCACTAATTCTCTTCATGTGAGAGATTTAGTTTTCTCTTAATTAACAGTAAACTTTTAATATTCAGATTACCTGCGGCTCACTGCAAGCTTGCATATAGCCATACTCCTCCGCTGCCTCCTTGGAGAAAGCTCTCTCAGGGTCACCTGAAATACTGTCTCCTGGGCTCAAGTCCTGACATTCCCACCAAATAAAACCTAACCCTCAGCTTTTACATTTGTGTGTATTATTTTAGGGGACAATACCAAGGAGGAAAAAGGGAGAGTGGGAGGAATTGGGAGACCAGGATTGACATATACACTATAGATACTGTGCTTTCCTGGTAGCTCAGCTGGTGAAGAATCCGCCTGCAATGAGGGAGACCTGGATTCCATTCCTGGGTTGAGAAGATCCCCTGGAGAAGGGAATGGCAACTCCAGTATTGCCTGGAGAATCCCCATGGACAGAGGAACCTGGTGGGCAACAGTCCATGGGGTTGCAAAGAGTCAGACACGCCTGAACGACTAAGCAGAGCCCAGATGATATGTATAAAACAGATAACTAATGAGAGAAGCTACTGTACAGCATAGGGATCTCTACTCAATGCTCTGTGGTGACCTACATGGGAAGAAAAATCAAAAAAAAAGGGAATATATGTATTTGCATAGCTGATTCACTTTACTGTAGAGTGGAGACTAACTCAACATTGTAAAGCAACTAAGTGGCAATAAAAATTAATAAGAAAGCAATAAGAAAGGTAGGAGAGAGGCTGGGGCAAGGGAGTGGACCGGTTTGTCAGTGTGCTCATTTCCTTTTCCTCACCTAAGGTTCAAGGAGAGAATTTAGGAAATAAATTTGCAAGAACCTCTCATTATGTTGCTCATTGGAGAATGTAATGAGGGAGAAAAGAGAGTTCTCAGCGCTTGTAGGAGAGATATTGGGATCAAGCTGACTTTGTTTGGAAAATGCCTTGATTAGACCACTTGGGTAGATGAGTCTGCAGGAATGGGTAGGGTCTGGCATCAGGACATCAGAGGTGGAAGGATGTGGTTAGAGGAACAGCGCAAGGAAAAGGATGACCTGCTGTGTCCTGTGACAGCCTTTATCTATCCAATCGTTGAAAGTTAAGAAGTTTACAAAATGTTTGGTATGGGGGGAGGGGGCATAGTTATAAACAGGAATCAGCTTTATATAAGGGTCAGGATGAGAAAACATGGAAAGCAAGTAAAGAATCATTGAAACGTATAGTTTATATAAATTAGCACTATTTTTGGAAGGAAGATTTTAGAGCTTTACCATACTGGGAAATTGGGGGTTTAAGACATTCCTACAGCATTTAATGAATTGAGAAGAACCTGTATCATATTTGGATTAAGCCTAACTAGCAAGTATATAATCTATAGCAGAAAATATTCTAGGAAAAATAATTTTTAAAATTAGGATGGCACGTGCACAACAGTTTTCTGAAAACAAGACTATTGGGTCATTTACTCATTGATTCTACAAGTATTTATTGAGCAGTATTGTGTATTTATTTATATAAGTACAAGTATTTATATGGCAGTATTGTGCTATGAATACAGCTGAGGATGCACAGTGGAATTGAAATCAATTTAAAATTTATATAGGCAGATCTCATTTTTTTTGCACTTTATTGTGCTTCACAGATATTGTATTTGTTGTTGTTACAAATGAAGCTTTTTCACAACCTATTGTTCAGCAAGCCTGTTGGCACTACTCTTCCAACAGTATGTGTTCCCTTCATGTCTGTGTCATACTTTGGTACTCTCCCAATATTTCAAACATTTTCATTATTATTATATTTGTTGGGGTCATCAGTAACCTTTGATGTTACAAGATGGAACTCAGAGATAGTGCAGGTTCAATTTCATGCCATGACAATAAAGCAAATTTTGCAATAAAGCACGTAATGTAAATGTTTTGGTTTCTCAATGAAAAAGTAACAGAAAGAGTATGACTTGCTGAAGGCTTAAATAACCCTTAGCATTTTTTAGCAGTATTTTTAATTATGAAAATTATTATTTAGACATAATGTTGCACACTTAATAGACTGCTAAGTTGCTTCAGTCGTGTCTGACTCTGTTCGACCCCATGGACGGCAGCCCACCAGGCTCCCCTGTCCCTGGGATTCTCCAGGAAGAACACTGGAGTGGGTTGCCTTTCCTTCTCCAATGCATTAAAGTGAAACGTGAAAGTGAAGTCGCTCAGTTGTGCCCGACTCTTAGCGACCCCATGGACTGCAGCATAAACACCGCCTTTATATGCATTGAGGACAGAAAATTCATGTGACTCACTTTATAGAGATTTTTACTTTACTAAGGTGGTCTGCAACTAAAAGCACAATATCTCTGAGGTCTGTTTGTAGATATTTATATTTTAAGCAGATGAGATGTTCAGAGAACATATGCCAGTGGTTGTCTTGTTTTGTACTAAGAAACAGAGAAAAGAAATTAAAGATTTTGTATCTTTGATACTCTAACACTTATTCTTTGACATCAACTGAAAGTCCAACAGCTCAATTAAATTCTGACACTATCTGGAAAGAACAAAAACCTCACAGGTCAACAGAATAATCTGTCACAAGACTGTTCCTACTTCAGACAGCAGAGGCAACTGGGGTCCTCAGGCATCCCAGTCAGCTAGGACTGTTGTAACAAAAAACACAGACTAAAGGACCGTAACAATTTGTTTTTGAAATTTATTTTCTCCCAGTTCTAGAGGCTGGAAAGTCAGAGATAAAGGTGACAGCTAATTTGGTTACTATTAAGAGTTCTCTCGGAGAAGGCAATGGCAACCCACTCCAGTACTCTTGCCTGGACAATCCCATGGATGGAGGAGCTTGGTGGGCTACAGTCCAAGGGGTCTGGAAGAGTCAGACATGACTGAGTGACTTCACTTTCACTTTTCACTTTCATGCACTGGAGAAGGAAATGGCAACCCGCTCCAGTGTTCTTGCCTGGAGAATCCCAGGGATGGGGGAGCCTGGTGGGCTGCCATCTATGGGGTTGCACAGAGTCGGACACGACTGAAGCAAATTAGCAGCAGCAGCAGCAAGAGTTCTCTTTCTGGCCACCTTCTTGCTACATGCAGACATGGTGGCGGGAGAAAGAAACACAGAGAAAGAGAGTGGACATGCTCTCTGCTGTCTTTATAAGGGCACTAATCCTATCATGAGGACACCATCCTCATAACCTTACCTAAACCTGATCGTCTCCCAAAGGCCCCATCTCCAGATACCATCACATTGGGATTAGGGCCTCAATATATGAATTGAGGTGGGGGCACCCAGGTTACCTGCACTTCTGTCCAAACTGGCTACAAATTCAGGGTTCGCAGGACCCTCATTCAAGTTCAATAATCCACTAGAAAAACTCAGAGTTACTGAAAGAGCTATCCCTACAATTACAGCTTCTTCATCAAGATAGCAACTTGGGAAAAACCAAGTGGAAGAAACACCGAGGGCAGGGACTGTGGAGAGGGGTTTCCATGCTGGCTTCTTGTGGAACCCGCATGCCACCCTCTAGCACATCAGTGTGTTTACCAACCAGGAAGCTCCACCCAGCCTTGATGTGGAGTTTTATATGGGGCTTTATGATGTAGACGCACTTGCTTAAATTACTGAGTGAACTCAATACTATACAGCTCCTCTTCCCTACCAGGACATCTGGAGGTGAGGCTGAAACTTCCAATTCTCTAATCATGTGGCTTATTTTTGTAGTATCTACTCCCATTCTGGAGCTATCCTGGGGCCCACCACGGCTTCCCAGGTGGCTGAGTGGTAAAGAATCTGCCAGCAACACAGGAGACAAGAGTTCAATCCCTGGGTTGGGAAGATCTCCTGGAGAAGGAAATAGCAACCCACTCCAGTATTCTTTGCCTGGGAAATCCCATGGACAGAGGAGCCTGGCAGGCTACAGTCCATAGGGCCACAGAGAGTCAGACACCAATGACTCATCGACTAAACAACATGAGTCACCTTGTGAGCATAAGCTGAGATATGTTTGCTGCTGTTGTTCAGTTGCTCAGTTTCGCCCTACTCTTTGCAACCTCATGGTCTGCAGCATGCAGGCTTCCCTGTCTTTCACCATCTACTGGAGCTTGCTTAAACGCATGCCCATTGAGTTGGGAATGCCATCCAACCATCTCGTCCTCTGATGTCCCCTTCTCCTCCTGCCTTCTGAAATGTGGTTAAAGGGGGCTTATAATGAATAACAAAATACATACTTCTATCACTTAAGAAATTTCAAGGGCTTTTGTAGCTCGGTGCCAGGAACTAGGGACAAAGATCAAATACATTTTTTTTTAAAATTATATCACAGACATAATGCTAAAATTAATCATCTCCCCAGCCACAAAGCCCTGCCAGCAAGAGGTGAGCTGATCTAAACTGAGCCCATTGGCATCTCTGCCTCTGGAGAGACAGGTAGGTAGAAAGGATCCAGGGACACCTTCACGCCTTTTCTATAAAGTTCACTGCTCTAGATGCACAGTATGAGGGAGACTTTTTCCTCTCTCTCTCTGCCCTGTTGTTACCTGTCTGCATGCATATGTGCTCAGTCATATATGACTTTTTGCAACTCCATGGACTATAATCCACCAGGATCCTCTGTCCTGGGGATTTCCCAGGCAAGAATACTGGAGTGGGTTGCCATGTCTTCCTCCAGGGGATATACTTGACCCAGGGATCAAACCTGCGTCTCCTGTGTTGGCAGGCAGATTCACTTACCATTGAGCCACCAGGGAAGCCCCTGGTCCTTCCTATTGATGTCTTATTAGGTCTGTGGAGAAGAGCCTATAAATGCATGCCATTTCCTTCCATTTCTGAGGCTGGTCCTCACCTGACCTCCTTGAAGGTGTCTGTCTTTCCTAAGATTGAAGACCATTAAGCTGTTCTGCAATCTCAGCTCTTTAATGGCTTCAAGAGAAGTTGGATTTTTATATTATATTAATCTATGGCTGATTTTCTGATCTGCAGCATAAACAACATTTATTCACTTTTCCATTTGATTCTGAAAATAACCCTGTAAGACTAGCAGAGTAGGGGTTACTAGCGCAGAGTTGTTCTCATTAATCTAAGGTCTGTTTTCTTTCTGGCACATGATATACCTCTCAGAGATCCTACATAGGTTATGTATATTGCTGTCACTCATATTAGGTTCCTTATGACCCAGTGTTCATCAATCAAAGATCAAAGGAATCACCTAAGGGATTTCAAAAAAGAAAGCCCAGAAAGCACATTTCTTTACCTTTCAAATAAGGCACCCTCTTTTCCTCCATGTCTAATATTAGTGACCACCCCCATTTTTAAGTGGATATGCTTTCCCCTATGCAAGTACTAAGCCAGAGATCAAACTTGAGAATACATAAGAAATACCTGAGGAACTACTACTTTAAAAAAATGTACAAAATATTCACCATAAATTTTTATAAAAGGGTACACTGGACTATATTAGAATTTAGAAGAGATTAAAAAGGCAGTGCTCAGAATGGGAGCAGATATTTGCAATACATATATCTGACAAAGAAGGCAAACCCACAACATATAAAGAATAGCTCCTAATCAATAAGGAAAGCTAGTCAGCCCACTAGAAAAATGAATATCATAAAATAAGATATTCAGATGTCCAATAAACATAGGAATATGTGCTCAACTTCTTTAGTTTTTAGGGAAATGCAAACTGAAATCACAATGAAATGCAACTATATATTCAAGAATTTTTTTTAAAGGTTTTAAAAAACGATTGACAATATCAAGTGCTGATAAATACTTAAAGCAACTGTGGTTCTCATTTAAATGCTGTTGTTAGTATTGTTGTTGTTAAGTTGTGTCCAGCTCTTTTGCAACCCCATGGACTGTAGCCCACCAGGCTCCTCTGTCTATGGGATCTCCCAGGCAAGAATACTGGAGTGGGTTGCATTTCCTTCTCCATGGGGATCTTCCTGACCCATTGAGTGAAACCCATTCTCCTATACTGCAGACAGATTCTTTACTGCTGAGCCAACAAGGAAGCTCATTGTTAGTGTAAATTGGTGCAAAATGTCGATAAATTATTTCTAAGTATATAGTAAAATTGAATAAATGCACTATCTAGTTCACTTTTAGCTACTGTGCAATAGCAAGGCATACACATGCTCATCAAATATTGTGTGCATGCTCGGTCATGTGCAATTCTTTGTGACCTCATGGACTATAGCCCACCAGGCTCCTCTGCCCATGGAGTTTTCCAGGCAAGAATACTGGAGTGGGTTGCCATTTCCTACTCCAGGAGATCTTCCTGACTCAGGGATTGAACTGGCATTTCTTGTGTCTTCTTCACTGGCAGACAGATTCTTTACCATTATTGCCACCCGGGAATCCCAAACAGAAATGTAGATGGCAACACAATTGTGTGATAGACTTAAATTGGAAACTAACCAAATGCCCACTATATTAATGAGGACTTATGGGTTGATATGTATGTGAGAGTATATTCACACAATAATAAACACAAAAGCATGGGTTAATTTTACAACCATAATTCTCAGTGAAAAAAAGGAAAAATTCCTAGTGAATAAAGAATACTTCTCTATTAATCCATTTATATAAAGCACAGACAAAACTAAATATGCTGGTGCATGTCACAAAAGTATTTGCTTCTGGGGGCTGGCTGCTGACTGGAAGAGAGAACAGGGCAAGACGCTGTGGGCCAGAATATTCTTCTTGACTTGATAATGACCATGTGGGTGTTTTAGGTTCATGAAAATTTATTAAGTGGCACAAAATATGTGAACTTTTGTGCGTGCATGTATGGTATACTTTAATAAAAAGTTAAAAAAAATAAAAGTTCACTGTAGCTATACATGAAGAGTTTATTTGAGAGAAGCAAGAGTAAACTGGGAAAATCATTAGGATGTTGTAGTTTTGGCAAGAGATGATGGTAGCCCAGTAGGAAAAAGAAATTACAGAAACTCTTCTAATTGTCATAGCAGGAAGCATAAAACTGATTTAACTCAAGAATATAGTAAGCAGTTTTCCAAGTCAATAATTGTACATTAATGAGGGTAACATTTATCTTGTATAATTGTCTCTAGCTGTATTTAGCTACTTAGATACTAGCAACAAAAATACATACAGTTGATTTTATACAGTATTATATAAAATCTGGAGGTTTTCTACCAAGCACATGGGTGATCATTAATTTCTTTTTCAATTTAATTTTATTCAGTACAAATGGTCCCAAATGGTCTAGGATAATTTGAATTATCCTAGACTCTGCTTTTTTCTCTCATATCCTATTTTTCCCTTTATTATCTTGGGTTGACATCTTGAAAATCTCCTGCTGGTTTTTCTTAAAGGAAAATACAATTGAAAAACAACCGAGTTTCAAAACCCTGAACACTAGATAATACTACCTTTTCTCCAAAAATTGAGCTTATGCCTGCGTTTTCTGGGCTCAATATGTAGTGAGGTTGTTTGAGATTATAAAGGAATCAGAGTATAGCTCTCCAACACTGCAGTGAAGAATGTTTACAATAGATTTCTGCAGAGGGTGTTTAAAACTAATGAAATGAAGATAATTCAAGCTATAATATCCATGGAAACATTTCATTCAGAAACTGCATGATAGAGAATACTTTTCTCATAGCCAAAAAAACTCCTAGATGGCATGAATTTCCATACATTTTATCCTTGAGGGAAAGCTATCCTTCTGAATTTCAGTTATGTTGAAGATGTCCATTAAATAACTTTTATGGTGCACTTATTATGCTCAAAGCACTTTGGCAGATAATTGGAAAAATATAATAATCAATCATATCTCTCAATTTTCAAGATGCCGAAGTATTTGAATTATTTATAAAACAGATGTACTAAAAACTTAGAGAATTTAAAAAAAAATGTTCTACATCTATTTCAGGATAGATACTCTGAAATTAATTCTGCTGCTGCTAAATCGCTTCAGTCGTGTCTGACTCTGTGCGACCCCATAGACGGCAGCCCATCAGGCTCCCCCATCCCTGGGATTCTCCAGGCAAGAACACTGGAGTGGGTTGCCATTTCCTTCTCCAATGCAGTAAAGTGAAAAGTGAAAGGGAAGTTGCTCAGTCGTGTCTGACTCTTCGCGACCCCATGGACTGCAGCCTACCAGGCTCTTCCGTCCATGAGATTTTCCAGGCAAGAGTGCTGGAGTGGGGTGCCAGTGCCTTCTCTGAAATTAATTCTAAATTGTGCAATACACACTTACTGGGCAGGGTGGGAGGAGGGTTGCAAAGTCTACTTAATGGTAAGATGGTGAAATAATAGCTGTTGATTCTCACCCCCTAAAATGATCCTGCAGATACATAAAAGCAAGAGAACATCTGATCTATCCCAGAACCCAATATTTAAATATTCTACCAGCCAGATGGTGACTGGATCCTAATATAAGTTCAGGAAATAATAGTCCAGGTAGAAAGGAAGGGGTATCAAATAGATCCCCTTGATAGCTCTTCTGACTGTGCCTTGCTTGAGGCAGTGATTTTTCCAGCTCTGTTTGGTGGTAGAAAATCATCAAGAGCAGTTCAGTGCTGACTGGAGTAGCATGGAGGAGCTGCTGACTAATGAGGGGATTATAAAAGCTCTACATTGTCTGAATAAGTTGGCTCCGATGGATTCTTCCTCATCCACCACGTGAGGGTGAATCCACCCAGGGTTGTTCTGGAAAACGGCAGGACCTATAGTTGAGATACTAAGAGATTCCCCGAAAGATCAGATTAGTTGATGGCAGGGAAAGTGTAATGGGGAAGTGTTAGAACCTTACTGAATGTCATAAACTCTGCCCTAAAGCAAATTCCACCACAATCTCCAAATAGACAGAACGGGCAAATGCAAGGACCTGGATTTAACCCACTCCAGTATTCTTGCCTGGAAAATCCCATGGACGGAAGACCCTGGTAGGCTACAGTCCATGGGGTCGCAAAGAATCCGACAGGACTGAGCGATTTTTTTCACTTTCACTTTCATCCCTCCCCCAACAATAGATTAGCCGATTCTTCCAAGGGAATGTGCGTTTAAGGGACTAAATATTTGAGTACCTGAGAAACATTAAGTAGCATAGAAGAATGACTTCAAACCAATTGATGAATACATTATCTAAAAGCAAATTTTAAAAAGAGAAATCACACATCCCCACGACTCTGGCCATGCCGTTCTCTCCCTCAGGAGCTCGTGGACGTCCTGACAGAAAGGACACACAGGACCCTGTCCGAGGACTAGGGCTGGTGTTTGTCCTAATTCCTTCAGGCTTAAGTGTGAGCTTCCCTTGTAGCTCAGCTGGTGAAGAATCCACCTGCAATGCGGGAGACCCGGGTTTCTCAAGTACTTAGTATTCTGGCCTGGAGAATTCCATGAACTGTAGAGTCCATGGGGTTGCAAAGAGTTGGACATGACTGAGTGACTTTCCCTTTCACTATTAAGTGTAAGTGGACATCTACCTGAAAGACAAACATGGAAACAAGCAGCAGCTATGCAGCTAATTAAATAGCTAATAAAACAGAATTAAGTGGAAAAGTCAGGGGAAAGTCATGAGAAAGAAGAAGTTATATAGGATAAAAGTAGTATTCCATCAAGAAAAGAATTGATCAAAAACAATTGGGCTAGAAAAAAAAAATATAGTCATAAAAGGCAACACCTACACTATTGATATTGTGTAGAAAATAGATAATGAGAACTTACTGCATAGCACAGATTGGTTCAAAACTGAGATAGGAGTACATCAAGGCTGTATATTGTCACCCTACTTGTTTAACTTATATGCAGAATAAATCCTGCAAAATGCCTGACTGGATGAAACACAAGCTGAAATCAAGATTGCCAGGAGAAATACCAGTAACCCTACCCTTATCGCAGAAAATGAAGAGGATTTAAAGAGCCTCTTGATGAAGGTGAAAGAGGAGAGTGAGAAAGTTGGCTTAAAACTCAATATTCAAAAAACTAAGATCATGGCATCCAGTCCCAATATTACATGACAAATAGCTGGAGAAAAAATGGAAACCATGACATTCTTATTTTCTTGGACTCCAAAATCACTGTGAATGGTGAGTGGAGCCATGAAATGAAAAGACACTTGCTCCTTGGAAGAAAAGCAATGATAAACCTCGACAGTGTATTAAGTAGCAGAGATGTTACTTTGCCAACAAAAATCTGTATAGTCAAAGCTATGGTTTTTCCAGTAGTCATGTATAAATATGAGAGTTGGACCCTATAGAAGTCTGAGCACTGAAGAATTGATGCTTTTGAACTGTGGTGTTGGATAAGACTCTTGAGAGTCCCTTGGACGGCAAGGAGATCAAACCAGTCAATACTAAAGGAAATCAATCCTGAATATTCAATGGAAAGGACTGATGCTGAAGCTGAAGTTCCAATACTTTGGCCACCTGATACGAAGAGCCAACTCATTGGAAAAGACCCTGATGCTGGGAAAGACTGAAGGCAGGAAAAGGGGGTGACAGAGGATGAGATGGTTGGATGGCATCACCAACTCAATGAACATGAGTTTGGGCAAACTCCAGGAGTTGGTGAAGGACAGGGAAGCCTGGCGTGCTACAGTCCATGGGGTTGCAAAGAGTCAGACATGACTGAGTGACTTAACAACAGCTGCATAGCACAGAAACTCTACTTGATGTTTCAAGGGAAGGAAATCCAAAAAAGGGGGATACATGTATACATGCTGCTGATTCGCTTTGCTGTACAGTAGAAACTAACACAACATTGTAAAGCAACTATTCTCTAATAAATTAAAAAAAAAATTTAATTAAAGAAAGACAGCATCTGACAGATACCAGGGGGATATAAATGGATCAAAATGTAATTTGAGATTTTAACTTATATCTTTCAGAAACTGCAGGTCAAGCAGTTGAAAATATTTTGGAGGCTACCCATATAATGATGGTTATAAACTAGCAGGTATATCTTGCTGAGTAATAACTTATGGGGAAGATAAGTATGTAGTATGTGACTCTCATGTGAAAGTCTGGACAAATAATATACGTCTAGCTTTTTATTTGTGCCTATTTGAAGAGAAACACTGGAAGAGTACAGACATAAATAAAAATACTAGGGGAAGTAAGGTATACAATTAGCTATTTTGTGTACATTTTTGTGCATATTTTAAAGTTTATAGATACATATTTTTAAAATATTTTTTAAAAGGAAACAGAAGTCTAAGGCTTTCCAAGTCAGCCACCCCAGATCAAAGTGGGGCTGGATCTGTGATTTGATGTTCTCTTCTGCAATAGCATTGGCACAAAGAGACTTGACATCCCAGGGCCCCATATGTGGGCATTAATGCAGTAGTGCGAGATTATATTATGAAAAGAAGTCTGAGACTTGAATCAGAGTTGAGGGCAAGGATGCAGCAAAGATCTGTACTTAGCAGGACCTAAAAGCTATTTGTCAAAAATTTGCAAAGAGTTTAGAGCCCATTTAATGTGCAGGCTTTAAAGAACAGAGCAGCAGGAGATGAGACAGGTATATCAACATTCTGAGAAATTGGTGCATCAGGCAAAGTCTAACAGACCCATATGCAAATTAGGAGCAGTCTTTACTAGAGCTTTAATGTGGGTCCATTAAGGACCAAACCAATCCAGCTTGGCTGGAGGGCTCAAGATAAATGTAAAGATCATGAAGGGAAGACTATATATAAATCATGTAAACACGTCTTTAGGAAAATGGTGCATCGTTTTTTAAGTTCTGGTAGTAATAGGTTAAATTACAAAGTGCTTTCACATTCATTCTGTCATATGAAGCTCAGAATAAAGGTTAAACAGCCATAACTCCTCTGTTACTACTTCATCAATGAGTAAACTGATTTTCAAGAGTGAAATGGCATGTTCACATTCACAGCTAGTAAGAGGCTGTGCAAAGAAGGAATACAATTCTTTTTCCCACTCACTGCCTCAGTCATTAATTTATTCATTTACCCCTCATTTTGAGTCCCTAATAAGTCAGTCACTACTTAACAAGAAGCAAGGTTTTCCCCTGAGCACCCACCACTCCACTAGGTCCTCTTACTGTTAATGCTGTATCAAAAGGAATTATTTTTCTTCCTGCCTTTAACTGTGCTATAGGCAAGAAGAAATGTGCAATGAACCCATTCACTTCAACTCTGGGGGGTTTTAAGACCTCCATGGAAAGCCAGGAAGCCCATTAATTCTGGGTCTAATGATCTAGTTTTATGGTTTGGTAACGCTCTGCCCTCTGTACCACCTCGGTGCTCCTTCGGACCATTTCAAGGGATGCTAGCATGGTGAAGGAGAGGATATGGAAATGAACAAGATGGAATTCAAGCCCATCAATTTCCATTTGTTTGAGGAGGCAGTTGGCACTGACAAAATGAGAAGCTTGGATTATTTGATGATATAGACTAGTCAGCCTAACTTTCCCTCTCCCCTCCCCACCATGAATAATAAATTTGAAGCTTTCTCACTGCCACACACTGATTTGCCTTGGCTTCTCTATTTTTCTTTTATATTAAAAATTATAAAACCTTCTCCAACATACAGAATTGTCTTCATGTAAAGATTGTTATTTGTTTGTTTGCTTTAAGTTAATGGGGCAGAGAGTGGATACTGACAAAGCAGAAATTCTGGAAATGTTAGACTTGCAGTCAATCTGAGGACTAAGTCTGGCTAGTCATATTTTTGTTTAAGTTGGGAAAAGAAGAGAGTATCATCAGGATTGAATGAGTAGATTTTTTTTAATCATAAAGAAAGGAAGGAAGAAATTAAAATAATTTTAAGTACACACTGCAAATAACTGGATTCTAATGAAAGAGCCTGCAAGTTCATTTCAGATCATAACTTTCAAAATGAGTTTGTTGTTAAAATAATGAATTCCCACAGAGACCTTGCCAGTGTGGAGCAAGTTTTTCACAGTATAATTTGATAGAAATAGTTAGCACCTCTATCACAAAGAAGAGACAATTGAATTTAGAGACATCCATAGAAGCTAAATAAAAAGAAGTTTTGTTTGATCTTTGTGAATTGTCTGCAACCTTCTGCCAATGCTGAACTAACAGTGATTCCAATGACAGTCATAAGCGATTAGTTTACAGAACCAGTCGTTAACTATTGGCGTCTTTAAAGAAGACAGCTACTTGAAATTGTTAGAAAGAAAATGTGGTTCCTTAAATGTACTTCTAAACAGAAGTTTGCATTGGCCCAGCAGAAAATTGCAGCAAGATGTTTTATAAGTAATTCCCTGCCTTCCTATAATTTCAGATTCCCTGTCAAGCTTCTCTTTTTCTATCCACTGGCTCTATCTTTCTATTCTCAACCCAATTGACTGAAAGACGAAGAAAGAGATGACCAATGGAATGAAAATAAGCACAGAACTCCGCTTTCATTTTTTTCCTCTCTTAAGTCTCATCTCAGTTGAACAAAATGTATTATACTTCAATGTAGTGGACAAACAGGACTAGACCCATTACAGGAGGCAGGACTAAGCCATTCCATTAATCACAGATAGAAGGTTAAATACAAAAATGCATAGTCTGGAAAAATCAAGATTTATGAAATATGTCTCCTTTATACAGTAGGTAAATACTGAGAAGGGGGCTCCAGGTTAGAAAGAGATAAAAATTAAAGCCAGTTTAACAAAATTAATCTGGAAGTAACCATCTGTATTGATAGAAATAGATTTCTTCAATGTGACACAAAAATGTCCCCACCAAGGCAACTAAAATAAAATGAATAATAAAAAATACTGAAATACAAGAGAACGTTGGGATCTATGACACCACCCCAAATTGTTTGCATCTCTCCAAATGGGTGTTGCAACTGACTTATTTTTCATTCCTGATGGGCCAATGTATGTTTGTAATGAAAAGTATTTTAAATAGACTTAACATGTAGAGGGCTTCCCTGGTGGCTCAGACAGTAAAGAACTCACCTGCAATGCAGGAAATCTGGGTTCACGCCCTGCACTGGGAAGATCCCCTTGAGAAGAGAACAGCTACCCACTCCAGTATTCTTGCCTAGAGAATTCCATGGACAGAGGAGCCTGGCAGGCTATAGCCCATGGGTTTGCAAAGAGCTGGACATGACTAAAGCACTTTTAATTTAACATGTAGAAGTGGATACGTTAGGGGAAAATACCTTTGCTTTTTTTTCTCTTCTCCCTCTCTTTTCCATGCCCTATTATTTCCATCATCATCATTCTATGCTTGTCAGTAAAATAGCTAGCTTAGAATAAATGTCTTAGTCCTTCCATGATGGCCACAGATACATGTTCTTAGGATGTTTCTCAAGAAAGTTTCTTCCAGGATCAGATAAATTGACCTTTTCTCTTTACTTCTAGGTGATGACAGTTGACCGATTTTCATTTCCTATTTCAATAAAAATAGGTCAGTGTTGACCAAAGCTTAACTAATTAGTCCCTTCAGTTTGGTTCAGTTGCTCCGTCATGTCTGACTCTTTGTGACCCCATGGACTGCAGCACGCTCAGGCTTCCCCGTCCATCACCAACTCCTGGAGCTTACTCAAACTCATGTCCATCAAGTTGGTGATGCCATCCAACCATCTCATCTTCTGTCCTCACCTTCTCCTCCTGACTTCAATCTTTCCCAGCATCAGGGTCTTTTCCAATCCAGAGTCAGTTCTTCACATCAGGTGGTCAAAGTGTTGGAGTTTCAGCTTCAGCATCAGTCCTTCCAATGAATATTCAGGACTGATTTCCTTTAGGATGGACTGGTTTGATTTCCTTGCAGTCCAAGGGACTCTCAAGAGTCTTCTCCAACACCACAGTTCAAAAGCATCAATTCTTTTGTGCTCAGCCTTCTTTATGGTCCAACTCTCACATCCATACATAACTACTGGAAAAACCATAGTTTTGACTAGACGGACCTTTGTTGGCAAAGTAATGTCTCTGCTTTTTAACATGCTGTCTATGCTGTCTAATGTCTCTGTCTTAATATGCTGTCTTGTCCCTTCAAGTACTGAACAATTTGGAATAAAATTTCATAGACTCATTCTTGTATTTATTGACTAGGTGTCACTGATATTTCTAATAAGGATTTTAACTATAGTTCTATATTTCATAAATTAACTACACTCTGCATTTTGATTTTTCATGAGCAGTGACATGTTTCTTTTCCTCTGATGGTTGGAGACTTATTTTCTAATTATTCAGTGTCTCCATCATCTAGTTTTTCTTCCTTTTCTTTACCTTTCTGCCCCCTCCCTCTCTTTCTTCCCTCCTTTCCATGGTTCCCTATCTCTCCTCTTCTCTCTTTTCCATCCTTCTATTATCCTTTCCTTTTCATTGTTTCTATAATTATGTGATGGCTTTTCACTTTGGGCCTGTCACTATACTTGTTTAGGTTCTAGTGATATAAGCACAGTTTCATCCTTGAGGAGCTCAAACTAACAATACTACGACAGTAGACCATGTACCAGGTACTGAGAAAACCCACAGAAACAAAGGCAGTTCCTTGAAGGGGCAAAGGGTAGGATGCAAGAATTGAAGAGGTTTTCAATTTTTAACTTTGTAAGAGTCTATCAAAGAAGTGAGGAGGCCATTCTAAGAAGAGGGAAAAATAAAGATGTGTACAAACATGTAAACATGCATGAGATGTTGGTAGAACCATGAGAAAGGAAAGGAAAGTGAAGTCGCTCAGTCGTGTCTGACTCTTTGCGAACCCATGGACTGTAGCCTACCAGGCTCCTCTGTCCATGGAATTTCCCAGGCAACAGTACTGGAGTGGACTGCCATTTCCTTCTCTAGCAAATCTTCCTGACCCAGGGATCGAACCCAGGTCTCCGACATTGTAGACAGACGCTTTACCGTCTGAGCCACCTGGGAAGTCCAGAACCAGGAGAAGCGAAGACAAATTCATGCCAGAAAGGAAGTGGCAGTGTATGCAATAGGGGAAGCATTAGCTGTGAAGCTAGATGTTATTTTTTCTGTTTTTAATTTTTTAATTGAAATATCATTTATAATGTGATAGTTTCAAGTATTCAGCAAAGTGATTCAGCTGTATGCATATCTTTTTCAGATTCTTTTCCACTATGGGTTATTACAAGACATTTAACTATAGCTCCCTGTGCTATACAGTAGGTCCTGCTTGGTTATCTCTTATATGTAGTGTGTATATTTTAATCCCTTTGGTACTCATGTTTGTTTTCTGTGTCTATGAGTCTTTTTCTGTTTTGTAAACAAGTTCATTTATGTCATTTTTTAAGCTTCACATGTAAGCAATATCATATGATATTTCTCTTTGTCTGTCTGACTTATTTAACTTAGTATGATAATCTGTCAGAGAAGGCAATGGCACCCCACTCCAGTACTCTTGCCTGGAAAATCCAGTGGGTGGAGGAGCCTGGTGGGCTGCAGTCCATGGGGTCGCTAAGAGTCGGACACAACTGAGCGACATCACTTTCACTTTTCACTTTCATGCATTGGAGAAGGAAATGGCAACCCACTCCAGTATTCTTGCCTGGAGAATCCCAGAGACAGTGGGCCTCCGTCTGTGGGGTCGTACAGAGTCGGACACGACTGAAGTGACTTAGCAGCAGCAGCATGATAATCTGTAGGTCTATCCATGTTGCTGCAAATGGCATTATTTCATTTCATTTTATAAAAAATAAATTTATTTTAATTTATTGAATATTTGTTTTATTTCATTTTATTCCTTTGTGTGTATATACCACATATTTTTAAATTCCATGATAGGCTCTGAGAATTTTATCTTGTAGGCAATTCACTCCTTTAAGGATTTTCAAAGTAGTAAATAGAGTGATTTACTCTACTTTATAAAAAATAATCACTTTTTCATATGACTGGATTAAAGACTCTTCAAAGAAATTTATAAACAAGCAAAAAATGTATCATTTTCCAAGTAATTTTATAAGCAAATAGCTTGTAACTGTGAACCCAGGAGCATCTTTTGCTGGCATACTGCTAATGGGTTTCCCTGGACCCTCCCCAGGAGGGCTGTGGGACCCTGCTCTGCTCAAGCAGGAAATGCCTGGTCTGTGCCGATTTGCTCATAGCTTTCCTGGAATCTCTAGCAGTTTCTCAAAGCCCAAGTCCAGTCCCTTCAGCACGTATTTTGAATGCATCCTATTCATCAAAATCTAAAATGTCAGGGGTAGACGGGATCCAAAGTAATATCAGAATAAAGGTATTCATTCAGTGTATTCTTCCTAACATCCAAAATGGCTTTGCTTCTTGAGTTCGGTTATTTTGTTGTGATTGTGATCCATTTTCCAGTGCACATGTGGGCAGCTCAAAATATTTGCCATGGAGTGCTAATGAACGCCACAAGAAAACTGTGGAACACTTCATACAAAATTGTGGTCATCTTCTTTGACAGCTTTAGCACAAAAAAATAGAAAATTGCAGAAAATTGTAAAAACAAAAAAATGCAGTTACAATGGTTTACACTTACTGACAACCTCTATCTCAAACCCTGTTATTTTATCATTTATTTAATCTGTGATGTTAGCTACTAGTTTAAATTTCACTTTCCATTTTCTTCCTTGTGTTGACACTTCCTCGCCTCCTGCATCTGACATCCTAGCAGTGAGAAGTTATTCACTCCTGAGCACAAGGCACCTGGACAGTTACATACTCAGGTGTTAGCTCTAAATGGGGATGAGCACTTATTAGAGACTACCATTTTATACACATATATACATGCTTATATGTGTATACACTATATACATGTGTGTATATAGTGTGTATGAAATGGCTTCCATATCTGTATTAAAAAACCCTTTTTGGCCTATAGGAAAGTTTTGAGAGATTATTATTTGAGAGATTTTAAAAGTAATAATGCAGTAGGATCAAGGCTCTGATTCTTATAATGAAACTCCCTTCTAGTCTCTGGACTTAGAATTGTAATGGCTCTCCTCACTTGTCTCTTAATCAAGTATGACCTTACATTACCTCTTATTTCCTTGTCTACCTATCCAAATTATTCTGTCATAAGTTTTCTGACCCCAAGTAAACTATAAGCTCCCAGAAAGCATGAAATGTATAACATTCATTTCTAGCTTCCCAAGTCCCCAGAAAACCTCATCTGCTTCTCAGCATATTCTATTAATATTTTTAAAATGTTCCACCAGGATTAAACATTTTGATGAGAAATTTGCCTCTATTCTTTTAGTACCCTTAACATACAACTCAGAAAAGTAGATTTGCTTACTGCCTTTCTTTCTTTTGGAGTTCATACTCTCATTTGCTTTGAGAATTTTCAACTTTACATGAAGCAGGAGGAGCCCAATTACTTCCCCCAAATAATGGGAAAGTAGACTGAGATATAAGTTATATTTTTCAAGTCATAAATGGCAGTCATCTGCATTAAAGTTGCCTATGCATGTGTGCTCAATCGCTAAATCATGTCTGACTCTTTGCAACCCTCTAGACTGTAGCCCACCAGGCTCTTCAGTCCATGGAATTCTCCAGAAAAGAATAATGGAGTGCATTGCCATGCACTCCTCTAAGGGATCTTCTCGACCTGGGGATCAAAACTGCATCTCCCACAATGCACATGGATTCTTGGCCCACTGAGATACCAGGGAAGACCCAAAGTTACCTATAACATATTTTAAATAACTGATATAATACAATGAAGAAAAACAGCCAGAATATGCAACAACATGGACGGACTTAGAGATTGTGACACTGTATGAAGTTGGACAGAGAAAGACACATATTATATGATATCACTTATATGTGGAATCTTAAAAAAGGATACAAAGAACTTATTTACTGGAGAAGGAAATAGCAACCCACTCCAGTATTCTTGCCTGCAGAATCCCAAGGACTGAGGAGTTTCACAGATGTAGAAAACAAACTTATAGTTATCAGAGGGTAAGAGAAGGGAATAACCTGGGAGATTGGGATTGACATAGACACGCTACTATATATAAAGTAGGTAACTAATAAGGACCTACTGTATCACAGGAAACTCTGATCAATACTCTGTAAAGGCTGATATAGGAAAAGAATCTTTTTGAAGGCAATAGCAAGCCACTCCAGTACTCTTGCCTAGAAAATCCCATGGATGGAGGAGCCTGGTAGGCTGCAGTCCATGGGGTCGCTAGAAGTCGGATGCGACTGAGCGACTTCACTTTCACTTTTCGCTTTCACACAATGGAGAAGGAAATGGCAACCCACTCCAGTGTTCTTGCCTGGAGAATCCCAGGGACAGGGAAGCCTGTTGGGCTCCTGTCTATGGGGTCGCACAGAGTCGGACACGACTGAAGCGACTTAGCAGCAGCAGCAGCAGCATTCAAACCATTCAGGTAAATGTCAGCTCCTTCAATAGCTCCTTTGAAGAAAGAGATTGTATTCTCAAATTGTGCAACATTTCCAGGATGGGGTCCATTGCTCTGGACCTTATTCCCAGCTTATGTATTTGCAAATCTAAAGGGAGGAAAAATTAAAATTTTCAGGAATAAAACAGCATTTAAAAGAGCAATAGGCTTCCAGAATTTAAGAAACTGTCAGCAAAGGAAAGATATTCAATTCTTATCCACAATTTTAAACCCATCCGAATTGATATTGTGATAAAAATTGAATTCCAGAAGTAATTCACTCATGTCTTCCACTTAATTTCCAAAGATGTGTCAAGTCGTCCCATGTACAAACCAACATGCTAAGAAGACAAAGAGATTTTAAAAATAGGCAAAATTACTTATAAACCAAATATTGAACACCACTATTCCTTACATCTAGGGCAGCAGCCAATATTGTCACTAACTGACTTAGATATGAAGAGTTTATGGCAAGGTGAAGCTTTAAGATTTCACTGAGCCTGTGGTGTTTAACATTCTTCTCGAGTGCTGAGGAAGCATTATTTATATTGTGGATTAGGGAAACTCACACTCACATGGGCTATCAGGAGTGAGGGAGAGAAGCCAGGCTGACATTGGTCCAGACTCTCCCTTTAGTACAGACACAAACATGATAAAACCTTTGAGCTAAATTTTGCTCCCAAGGGACTCTGTCCAAAAGGAATCTCTTGTTGTCACAGTGGGTGGGATATAAGTGGAATGACTATGTTCTAACATTTTTTTCCCCATCAAATTCTTATAAACTATTCATGGGCTCAATTCATGTAGAACACCCAATCTTTTTTCTTTTTCTTAGTTATTCCTACATATATCTTCTGTCTAATTTTTACGTTATCATGAATCCAAGCTAACTTTCTCTTCAAAACGTACTGTGCTAAAGTTCATGAGAATAGAAGTTTTCCTATCCAGTATCAGTGACTCCTAAGTCTTTTTTTCCCCCCATTAAAAATGCATGCTCTGGGAATTCTCTGGTGGTCTAGTGGTTAGGACTCAGTGCTTTCACTGCCAGGACCCAGGTTGAGTCCCTGGTTAGGAAACTTGAAATTCTGCAAGCCATGTGACCTGGCCAAAAGTAAAAAAAAAAAAAAAAAGTTCACTTCTTTTCCCTGTGTGTTCAATCTTGCAGTATTAGGCTAAATTTCCTGATAACCAGGATTGTTAGGAGAATCATCTAATCTCTATAGTTGGGGTTGGGAATCAGACAAGTAGGTGATATGTGAAAGATGATTTGAAGTTGAAAGAGTAAGTTGGATAAAAATATTAACAAACACTAAAATGTCTTGAAGACAATGGCTGCAAATAGTAAATGTTAAATGTTATCTCAGCAAGAGAAAGGCTGGGACAGAACAAATTAATTGATGTAAACAGTGCAAAAGATATAATTTTGAAACTACATATATGCTTAGGAATATCTTAACATGTGGGAAGAATATTTTGAAAGTGCTTTTCCTTTTAAATAATTGGATATATGTGTATTTAGTTCTGTACTGGTATGAAATGAGAAGTTCTATGATTTGACATCATCTAAAGTACATAGAATATTGTAAAAAGTATCAAATAGAAACTATTTTTAATGTTTATACTAGAAAGGTACTCTGAAAGAAGCAAAAAAAGTACATGTGAAAATATTTTAGCTAAAGCATTTATGCGAAGAGCTGACTCATTGGAAAAGACCCTGATGCTGGGAAAGATTGAGGGCAGGAGGAGAAGGGGACAACAGAGGATGAGATAGTTGGATGGCATCACTGACTCAATGGGCATGGGTTTGAGTGAACTCTGGGAGTTGGTGATGGACAGGGAGGCCTGAGTGCTGCGGTTCATGGGGTCGCAAAGAGTGGGACACGACTGAGCGACTGAACTGAACTAAAAGCATTTATATATTTTAATGCAAAAAATAGAATTGAATATTTTCTGTCCAGCAGAATTTGTCCCTATAGAGATAATTTCTCAATTAAAAATGTGATATATAGAGACAAGTCAATCTATCAACAGCAAAATAAGCAAGTGGAAATACAATACACTAAAAAACTCTTCCTAGCAAAAGATTCACTTTATCATCAATAAAGTGAAAAGGCAACCTACTGAATGGGAGAAATTATTTGCAAATCGTATATCCAATAAGGGGTTAATATCTAAAATATTAAACAAACACATACAACTCAAGAGGAAAAAAGCAAAAAGTCAGTTTAAAAATGGGCATTAGATCTGAATAGGCATTTTTCCAAAGACGACATACTGACAACCAACAGACACGTGAAAAGATGCTCAACATCACCAATCGTCAGGGAAGTGCAAATCAAAACCACAATGAAATATCACCTCACACCTGCTGGAAGGACTATTATCAAAAAGAGAAGGGTTAACAAGTGTTGGAGAAGATGTAGAGAATCGGGAACCCTAATGTACTGCCAGGGCTGCTGCTGCTAAGTCACTTCAGTCGTGTCCGACTCTGTGTGACCCCATAGATGGCAGCCCACCAGGCTCCCCCGTCTCTGGGATTCTCCAGGCAAGAACACTGGAGTGGGTTGCCATTTCCTTCTCCAGTGCATGAAAGTGAAAAGTGAAAGTGAAGTTGCTCAGTCATGTCCGACTCCTAGTGACCCCATGGACTGCAGCCTACCAGGCTCCTCCATCCATGGGATTTTCCAGGCAAGAGTACTGGAGTGGGGTGCCATCACCTTCTCTGGTAGGAAAGTACCAATTTACTTTTCATTTCCACTATGGAAAACAATATAGAACTTCCACAAGAAATTAAAAATAGTACTACCATACAGTCCAGAAATTCTACTTCTGGGTACATATTCAAAGAAAACAAAAACACTAAGTTGAAAAGATAGCTATCTGTACCCTAATGTCCACTGTAGCATTATTTACATAGCCAAGATATGTAAGCAACCTATATGTCCATCAATGGATGAATAAATAAAAAAGATGCAGTATAAATATATACAAGAATATCATTCAGCCATGAAAAAGAAACCTTGTCATTTATGACAACACAGTTTCACATTTAGGGCATTATGTTAAGTAAAATATGTCAGAGAAAGAAAAATACCATATGATCTTAGCTACATGTGGAATCTGAAGGAAAAAAAAAGAAACAAGTCACAGATTCAGACAATAGATTGGTGTTGCCAGGGGTATGGGGTGAAGGTTGGGCAAAATGGGTAAAGGAAGTCAAAAGGTACAGATTTAGTGTTATAGAATAAGTCATAGGAATATAATGTAGAGTATGGTGATTCCAATTAATAATACTCTAGTGTATACTTGAAAGTTGCCAAGACTAGATCTTAAAAGCTTCCATCACAGGAAAAAAATGTGACTATGTATGGTAACCAGACTTCTGGTGACTTATTTAAATACACACACAGATACCAAACCACTATGCTGTATATCTGAAAACAATATAATGTTTATGTCAATTACATATCAGTAAAAATTTATAAATAGTAAAAAGAAAGTATTGACAGCTTCAAAGTTTTAAACCATAAATTGCCTCTTGGAAGAAAATAACTGGCAATGTGATGAAAAAAATGAATCCCCTCTCCTGGAAAGGGATGTTCTCCTGAGAAAGCACTTGGTCCAGGAAAGCTCTGTGAAGTTGCCATGTTAGGCTACTCCTTGTTCTTTTGTATTTCTGGAACAACAGGAATGGTTTTCTCTTTCCCCGTGGGTCCTACTTTGCCCCCTGGAGCAGAGATGGCCAAGCCACTTGACCAGGATTCTCGTTTTCATTCTACCAAGCAGAATCAGCAGAGTTTACAGTCCACACTGCAGCAGCCGCTCAAGGCAGCTTCTATCCCCTCTGAGGGTTGTGTGCTCCTTGGAGGCAATTGGAAGGGGCACCGCATGTTAAGATGAAGTCTTCAGGGAAGGGCCCTTTTCACTGTGCTTCACGCTTCCACATTTTTGAAAACAGGTAGCCTAGGCTTTGACCTGTTTTTTTTAAATTTTTTTCTTAGTCTAATTCTGAAGCTCATAAAAAGTCCTTTTTTGATTGCCATTTATCAAGTTGGGTGTTTGAATCTTCTATTAAATTGTCTGTCAACAAAAGATAATCTTGTGCAGACATTTTCCTAAGAATCATCCTAAACTCAAAGCAGAGAACTTCTACAAAAAATATCATTCTTTCCCCCTATCTTCTCACCAAGTTTTACCTGGAGAACAAAAAGGTAATGGAAAGGAAAGGCGGGGGGTAGGGGGGAGGTGAGGGGTGGTGGCAGGGGTAATAGGCTTTTTGATTGCCCGTGGGTGACAAGAGATGTGCTCTTATATGGATTGCACTTAGGTCCAAGCATTTTCCTGATGTGCAGGCAGATAAAAGATAGTGTGTGATCTCCTCAGGAAATTCTGAGGGGCAGGTGGTCTAAGAGACCCATTTATCCTGGGTGGCCTGATGAAAGTTCTCCTCATTCACTTGAGTGCGGCTGTGACAAAAGAAATGAATGCAAGAAGCCTGGCCCATCAGTCCCAGCTGTCAGACCACCCTTGCTTCCCCATCTCTTGGAGGGATATTCCAACCCATCTTCTCAGGATGCTCAGCCCCACAGGTGACAAATGGTTCTCCCTTAGTATTCAATGTAATTTTTTTCTCTTGTCACTGTTTCAGTCCTTACCTTATTTGTAACTATTTAAACGCATTCCTTTCTTTACCGTCAGCTTAGACTTTCTACAAAGATTAATTTATGGCTGTATATAAAACACATGTGTGAGTGTATGTGTTTAACGTCTTTATAATTTTGATTTGCAAAGGTATACATTTAAGTCTCATGTTTGTCTTAATGCAAAGTTTTGTACTTCTGGTAATACTGGGAAGACTGAAGCCATCATACTTAAACATAAGCAATAATATGGATATCTAACATATTTGGAAAAGAATAGAATGCTATTTATCAGAAGAAAGCCATTTGTCCTAAGGAAAAGTTTATTAATGGTTGTACTTAGTAAAAATCAAACTACACATAGTTTATTTTCTAATGACATGTTTAAGGAAACAGAAATTTTCAAGTACAATAATAAAATAAGGAAAGTTTTAGAAAAATCCAATGTATTAAAATATCTTCTATTCTTAAAAGGCAAAGTCCTTTTCCTTTGCCTTGTTGCTTGTTTACAAATATATTCTTCCTTCACTAAGATGCTCTATAAGTCTAGATTCTAACCACTCCTCTGAGATACAGATCACTGAGTATTCTTTATACTGGAGCATGATGTTCTAGTTTAACCTTCAATTGCAATCATTTGTTTCTGACTTCACTTGGTATACTGAATTTTCTGGACGTCATTGCCACCGGATTAACATTTTTGTGAGCATTTAGTTAAATACTTGAGCGTGGCTATTTCAAGAAGTGAGTGCATAGTTTTACAATGTGTTATGTACAGATAATACGTTTTTAATTGTGAACGTTTTTATTGGAGGCAAAGGAAGTATTAACTGTGTTCTCATGGGTCAGTAATTGCAAATTGAGGAAGGCTTTCCCTAATCCTCACTCCTCATGCTAGTTTATTGCTCCAGTTTTTCTCTTGTCTCTTCCCTGACTCCTGGATCTATGCCTCCAGCTTTCCTTGGCCTCCTCTCCCGCTACAGCTGAGCCAACAGTTGGAAACTCTTAGGTAAATTTACTCCACTGAACCCACCCTGTTGACCTTTTCTGGCTCTTTTTCATTTGGAAAGTGGACTATACTCAAAGCAACTGAGGTCTCTCAAAATGCAAAATGCATCACTATGAATACTTGCTATGCTTTTGCTACTTCTTGGCAGAGGCCTAATTACAATGTCTGTTGGTTTCAAGTGTGACATGGATGAACACAGGGAAAAGCACACGTGATTAACTCCTTCATAATAGGTTCGCTTTTTAACTGTGTCCAGACTTCTTAAGCTGGCTCAAAACTCAAATTCAAAAATCTAGCATCATGGCATCTGGTCCCATCACTTCATGGTGAATATAAGGGGGAAAAGTGGAAAACAGTTTTCTGTGACAGTTATTTTCTGGGGTTCCAAAATCACTGCAGATGGTGACTGCAACCATGAAATTAAAAGTAATTTGCTCTTTGGAAGAAAAGTTATGACAAACCTAGACAGTTTATGAAAAGGCAGGGATGTAACTTGAATATAAGGGGGAAAAGTGGAAAACAGTTTTCTGTGACAGTTATTTTCTGGGGTTCCAAAATCACTGCAGATGGTGACTGCAACCATGAAATTAAAAGTAATTTGCTCTTTGGAAGAAAAGTTATGACAAACCTAGACAGTTTATGAAAAGGCAGGGATGTAACTTTGCTGACAAATGTCCGTATACTCAAAGCTATGGTTTTTCCAGTAGTCATGTATGAATGTGAGAGTTGGACCATAAAGGTTGAGCACTGAACAATTCATGCTTTCCAACTGTGGTACCGGAGAAGACTCTTGAGAGCCCGTTGGACTTCAAGGAGATCAAAATAGTCAATTCTAAAAGAAATCAACCCTGAATACTCATTGGAAGGACTGATGCTGAAGCTGAAGTTCCAAAACTTCGGCCACTGATGTGAAGAGCCAAATCATTGGAAAACACTCTGATGCTGGGAAAGATTGAAAGCAAAATCTGACGGAAGTAGCAGAGGATGAGATTTTGGATAGCATCACTGACTCAGTGAACATGACTTTGAGCAAACTCTGGGAGGAAGTCAAGGACAGGGAAGCCTGGTGTGCTGCAGTCTGTGGGGTCACAAGGAGTCAGACATGACTTAGTGACTATATAAAACACACAAAGAACAACAGACCATCTGACACCAGATCAGCTGGAGTCAGGATCTCTTTCATAAATGTTGTCCATTTACCCCGTCTCCACCTCCACAATTTCCTACCTCTTCTCAATCTCCATTGCTACTACCCACTCTTCCGACCCCGAGTGAATGAGAATTTGCCAGGTCCTTGAATCCAGAGGACACTTGTTAATTTTCTGACACTTGAATACTCTGCAGCATTTGATGCTTCCATTCCCTCTTTCTGAAAACAATTACCATGAAGTATTATGCCCTACAATTGTTTTTCCTTTAAAATAGTGCAATAATGAGAATTGCAAAAAAGTTTAAATGACACTATAATGAATACCTATGAGGCCACCACTTTAATTCAAATGAGCTAAAACATAACAAATACAGTTCAAACATTTTCAGACTGCAAGCCTATCTCTCTCTCCATTCTCCACACTCTGAATTTGGTCCATATTGTCTATAATTCTCAACTTTGATCATATTTGTATGTATCCTTAAATAATATAACTTGATTTGCATTTATTTAAATTTTGTTTAGACAGAGCTAAAAACTATATCTATAGGTTTTTATTTTATTGTTACTGTTTTTAAGTTCAATGTTTGTCAGATTATTCATATTGGTATGTATAGTTATAGATCTCTCTCTTCTTTTTATAGTATATTCATTGTTTAAATCTACTACTGTTGACTGGCCAAAAGATCACCAGGAAAATCTTGCTAATGAAGTAAAGTTTATTAGACTTACTGCAGTAAAGCAGAAACAATATTGACAATTTTAAGTGGTTCAGAAGTGAGAAAGCCAGGGAGAATATTTATGGAGTTTTAGGAACTGGGCTGGGTGATTTTAAGGTGGGCCTTATAAGAAAGGACATAGTTTGAGACTGAGCAGGATATATGGCATTATCTTTGGAGCAAGGGTTTTGAAGAGAATCTTGGTGAATCTGATAGTCTTGAGTTGATAGGAGAATTATTAGTTTGTAATGAAGGCTATTTCAGGCTGTTCATAGGCTTATCTCCAGGAGCAAGTATTTCTTGCAGCAAGCTAACTTATTTTGCTTTTTCCTCAGTATTGCTTAACATAGGACCATGGTTACATGGCTCAGATTTATTTAACTCTGGGGCAGGAAAGGATTGTTTAACACAGTATCATGGAATTGTGTTTGAATTCTGCCCACAATTAAAAAAAAATTTTTTTCTATATCAACTGTTTTCAGCATTACTATGAATAATGCTGTAATACCTTTATTAATATTTAAAAACCTAAAGTGTAATAGATGAGTATAAGGAATGCATATTCTAAACTTTACTAGACAATGACAATTTGCTCCTCAAATAAACTGTTATAACTTCAATTTCCGTTAGAACCTTATGAGAATTCTTTGTCTGCACTCTGACCAGTACTTGCAACTGTTCAGCTTCTAAAATTTTCCCAAAAGTTAAATGATCTCTTATCATGGTTTGCTTTGCTTTGTGAGTTGCTGTTTCTATTTTTGTTCCACTTTTTTACTGAGTGTATATTTTTCTAAATTTGATTTTAGATGCTCTAAAGTTTCATGGAAATCATTTTTATGACTGTGCATTGCAAATTATTTTATCTCAGTTTTGGGCTTTTCTTTGTTTTATATATTTAGATATCTATAAAGTTTTATTTTAATGTAGTTAAGATTTATCAATCTTTTCATTATAGCCTACATTTTTTATCCATTTAAGAGCATTTCCCTTCTTTGAAGTCATTAATGATTAAACATTTAGATCCTTAGTTAACTGGAAATTAATTTTTGTAGTTGGTATAATTAACTGGGATTTAATTTTTATAGTTGGTATAATTAACTGGGATTTAATTTTTGTAGTTGGTGTAAGTCAGGAATGAATTTCATTTTTTACTGTACATAGATGACTTGTTTTCATAGTGTAATAGAGAATATCTTTTCCAACTTTCTATCACATATCACACTTCTGTATATGTGTTAGTGTACTCTGGGCTCTAAATTCTCTCCCATTGTGCTATTTTGTCTATTCCAGAACCAACACCATCATTTCTTAGTGTATTATGAGGATATCCGAGACTTGGAGAAGCAAAATTTCCTACCTAGTTCTTTTTTCTCCAAGGGTGTCTTTTCCCCCACTTTATTTCCTCCATGTAATTTTCCTGTCAAGTTCTACTGAAAAACAACCAACAAATCTTAAAATCCCTTGCCATTTTAGTTGGAGCTGTGTTGACTCTGAGTCAATTGGGGAAGAATTGGGATATTTTAATAAAATTCAACCTTCATGAAGACAGAATCTTTTACTCCTTATTTGCAACTTTCTTCATGTTGTAGCAACCTGGGAAGGGCACTTCTCCCATTTCTTACTGGAGACAGCATAGTATACAGATGAAGGTCCTGGTTGCCATCTCTCTGGATGTGCCACCAAGTTCAGGCAGGGTGAACATGTTCAAGGTTGCTCCCCGCTGATGATGGGGCACACAGGGTGCGAATGCAGGCCCAGTCCTGCTTATTGCACATTTCCTCTGACTCGGAGCCTCCCCGTTGGCTTGGCAGAACTGCTCTGTGGTCTTAGACTGTCCTAGCCAGCTCTCCTCCCTTCTCTCATTTCTCACCCAAGTATCAAATCTTCACCACAGTCTAAAGCTCTCCTACTCTCTTTCCCTTTTATCCTCCAGATGTTTTCCCTAGTAAATTTATTTTTATTGATAGTTACACGTTAGTACCTGCCTCTTAGAGCACCCAAAGTCACCACACTCAGTGGCTTTCAAAGAATTTTATAATTTTCTTCCAAAGTTATTTCCAGACATTTTTGAGACTTTAAATGAACAGTTAAGATTTTAAAATCATACTTTTTGATTGCTACTGTGGTAGAGACACTGCACATAGGGACAGGCATATATCTTTGAGGACTTGCCTGATTCATGCTATTTCCTATCTAAAGGATGTAGGAGAAGCAGGAAGAGTGCCTTTTATAACCATGTTCAACTTCCTATGGAACCACATTGACCATCTTCTATCACCCTCTTACAGCTAAGACTGAGGCTGCAGGGATAATAAAGGGAAAAATAGGAGGTTTCTGACCCCTGGCTGCAGAAAGAGACTAAGGAACAAGGCGAGTGGAATCGCAAAGCAGCTGAGCTCAGGGATGACACACAAACCTGGTTCTTCACACCCAGAACTGAGAAAAGAGAGTTCTAGATCCAGCCTGGGCTTCTCAGCCTCTCAGCCCCTGGGGCTGCTGTTACAGTGAGACGGGTCCTATGGCTTCATCTCAGACTTGGGAGGGAGATGGTACTTCAACAATGCACAGCTACCTAGACAAGAAACCATTGCCACAAACACCGCCCAGGAGGCAGTCCTAACAACTGGCCCTTCAGTAATGAAAGTCATTTGCTAAGGGCTTGGTGGAGAAAGAGTGGACGAGTATATTTCTAAAGCTAGGAGGGAAGACAAGAATGAGTCATCTTCTCTTTCTGCTGACAAAACAGCTGTTAGCTTGAGAACCAATCTAACCTTGAGGCAGGATGTTCTGGAACAACCTCCAGGCAGAATAGAAAAGTCTCTTAGAATTCAGTTGCTCCTCTATGAGTTGTGGCTGGGACACAGCAGTGCCAACTCTTGGCTGCTGTGAGCCCCGTGATTCCAGTGCCCCTGGCTGCAGAGCTCAGTGGCTCATCGTGTCCTGGGGCTGAATGCTAAGACCGCAAATCGTGTACCCTCCTTGGGGTGTTTAAGCTCATCCCACTTGGATTCTGCCCCAACTTTGCAGGCTTCTGGGAGGCCCAGAGTCATCTCTTTTCATTCCATTGTTAATATCAGGTTGAGTTTCAACAGACTCACAACTTTTCTTGTCTCCTCCCTGGTTCCCCTTTGGGCCGGAAGCCTCAATCCTATTATTTATGAGCAAACGTTGGTCTGCTCTTCCAAAGCCTAAATCAGACTGTAAGTACATAACACTCAGTGCAGCTTCCATGGAGCTAGAAGATGACTGTGGTTCTTTATGATAATTCTCATGACAGAGATAAGACATTGAGTCTAAGGAAGATTGAGAGCTTTGCCTAAAGTTACACACTTGTCAACTTGCAAAATGTAGTTAGGATTTGAACCCAGGTTTCTGGGACTTCAGACTCTGTACGTTTTCCATGGAGCATTTTCACCTACCTGCTATGCATTTCAGTACCCTCGAAGAGTTGACTCATTGGAAAAGACTCTGATGCTGGGAGGGATTGGGGGCAGGAGGAGAAGGGGACGACCGAGGATGAGATGGCTGGATGGCATCACTGACTCAATGGATGTGAGTCTGAGTGAACTCCGAGAGATGGTGATGGACAGGGAGGCCTGGCGTGCTGCGATTCATGGGGTCGCAAAGAGTCGGACACGACTGAGCGACTGAACTGAACTGAAACCTTGACAACTCGGAGTCAGGCTCCCCTTGGTCCCACTATATCCTGGGGAGAGTGGGATGCTACCCCTCTTCATCTACTACTGTGCTCTACTGGGAAATCCTCAGACGTTACAAAGGCTGAGAAATCGTGTGTGGCTTTTTTTCTATGATAACATTTCTCTTTGTTTCTAACTCCTTCTATTCCCATTCTACAGAATCTACTGATTCTGAGATGCCAGACTTATTATTAAATAATGTGTGCTCATTTGGCCAGTCGTGTTGGAGTCTTTGTGACCTCTTGGACTGTAGCCAGCCAGGCTCCTCTGTCCAAGGAATTCTTCAGGCAAGAATACTGGAGTGGGTTGCCATTTCCTCCTCCAGGGGATCTTCCTGACCCAAGGATCCAACCCATGCCTCCTATGTCTCCTGCACTGACAGGTGGATACTTTACCACAGAGATGCCAGATTTATTATTAAATAATAAATATAGCTGGCTTTCCTGGTGACTCAGACAGTAAAGAATCTAGCTGAGAGAATACGCAGCTATAGAAAATGTTTAATCTAATTTATTACATTTTCTGTCTGCTATTTAGGTTGTAAATTGCTTTCCGTTAGCTTTAATTTATGAAAATAAGCTGTGAGAAGTCAGAAAATGTTGAATATGTGCTAGCATCAATACTCTCGGAAGGTTATGCCTCAGCTAAGGAGATGCTTAAGTCATTTCAAGGCTTATTTCAAAGTTCAAAAATGAAATTATTACTGCACAGAGACATCAACACAGTGCTTACATAAAGAATATGATGGGAAAGCGATGAGGGATACTTTACATGAATAAATATCTTTTTATGGTCTATTAAGAATTCTGTGCTTGAACTAGTAGTTACTCCCATTAGCTTCTAAATGGAGCATTGTTGAGAAGCATTGGACTGTGATACTTGAATGATGCGATGAGGGATACTTTACATGAATAAATATCTTTTTATGGTCTATTAAGAATTCTGTGCTTGAACTAGTAGTTACTCCCATTAGCTTCTAAATGGAGCATTGTTGAGAAGCATTGGACTGTGATATTTGAATGATGTTGCCAGTAGAATAAAGTGATAACAAGAGTTGAGTTGTTTTCAAATGATAGCTGGAGAGATACTAAGGATCAATGAGTTTGGTATAAGAGACAGGGAATGAGTGGAGAGCTCCGTCTTTTCTGAATGCCGACTAGGATATGTCCTCTACATAGAGGGCTGATATTTTGGCTGGGTCCAAATAGTAAGCCACAGACCAGAAATGAGGATGGGTGGGGTCATCGTTTTCTCAGACTCTCTAATATTAATTATATTGATGTAAGTAGGGGTACAATAGAATTTGATGAACTAGAAGACCAGGCTGGACTGAAAGGGAATCAGCTGACATGGACCAAATGGGATGGTTAGACCACAGGGGTCTGAGCAGGGCAGGGTCCCCTTAGTCCTCCAGGCTCGCAGGGAACCCCTGTGATAACTGGACACTGAGGAAGACATCTGGTCATTTGGCCAGCTTATGTACTGATAACAGAAGCAACAAAAAAGCCTCTTATTGGAGATACAAGGACACCCAGCATTCTCAGGAAACAAGGTGGATACCAGGATTGTGGCTATGCTTGTTATTTGAGATCACACCAGCTGGTGAGAACTGGGTTTCTAATGTGTTGGGTCTTATTTGAATGGCCAGTCAGGCTGAGTTATTATGTAACAGGCACTGTTTGTTTGCTGAAGCCTTCCACAGATTATAAACAATAAGCTCGATTCATCTATAGCTGCGGTGATTCTTCCTGTCCACTTCTTATTTATCGACTGTATTTTATTCACTTTGCCCCACAGTACCTAGATAAATGCTTGCCTAGTTTGAGTTCTTAGAAAATGTGTAGTGGTATTCTCGCTTTGAAACTGACCTAAAAGATGCCGGAAAGTAATTATTTTAGTAATATGTAAGATGTCTTCTTAGAGAGAAGGATAGCTCTGCTGGTCAGTGTTTGTAGATAGATCTATGGGACTAAAAGTAAGATGCTTTAGTCAGGGACATACATATTTAAAAAAAAAAAGTGAAATGAAGATTGGTGATGCACAAGCAAGTAATGGGCATTGGATGCTGGGTTAGAGACTAAGAAGAATGAGAGAGAGTTGAGGAAAGAAGTAGGTCTCTGAGGAACAAAGAGGAAGTAACACTGTCCAATGAGATGTTCTCAGTGGTGGGGGTTTCACAACAGAGGCACTTAACTTACTTGGTTCTGAATTGTTAATAGTATTGGAAATTTTATCTTCTTCGTTGAATCCTCAGGCCTTTTCCATTATTTTGAGCATAAAAGAATTAGAATGGTGTCCATAATGAGGCAATACAGAAAAAGAAACATACTCTTGGGACTTCCCCGGTGGTCCAGGGGCTAAGACTCTGCACTCCCAATCCAAGGGGTCCCAGGTTTGATCCCCAGTCAACGGACTAGATCCTACATGCCACAACTAAAATAGTTCTCCTGCAGCAATGAAGACAGAAGATCCCACGTGCACAGCCAATAAAAATAAATATTTAAAAAGAAATGTACCCCTGAAACACTAAGATAAACCCTAAATTTAACTCAGAAGAAGCAAAAACGGGAATTCCAGGTGGACCAGGTGAGGTATCAGTTTTGATCGTTTCCCTCTAATAAACCTGGGAGGGACCCATCTCTTCCCTCTGCTGGTGGGGAGGGAAATCAATTTGTTTAACGTTTGGATTTAATTTTACTGGAGTTTTCAGTTTCAGACAACAAAAGCAAGAGGAAATTCTCTATTCATCTTATCCTCCTAGTGTGTAATTCTGTATGCATTTGGCATTTAGAAATACATATATTCAGAAAATACATATATTTTAATCTAAAAGAGCTTCTGATACTATTAACAGATACTAATTATAATCCTTCAAAATAATAAATTTTTCAAATTTGCATCTTACTGTTTACTTTCATATCCTAAAAGTCTGAGACTCTAGGGGTGGGAAGCTAGAATTTCAACACCCAAGAATGATAGTAGATATATAGAACTCTGTCCCTTGTCCCTGTTATTCAAGTTTTTAATAAAGTCCTCTTCAGTATTGTCTTTTGATGTCTAGAAATCCTTCTTTTATAATGACCTATATAATATCCATCTTTTAAAACTACTCAGTTGCTTCTCATATTAATGATTTTAACACAAGCGTGTAAATACTTTTATGATCGCCATACACACACGAGAAAATCAACAGTCATGGATTGATGTTTGCAGAGTTTAAACTTGCATGTGGGAACCAGCTCCAAACTCACATTTGATCATCAAATCTAAGGAACAGGAGGGATTTGTAAGTGAGGTAGGAACCCAGCCATCAAAGTCTGTGCCAAAAATTCTTTCCTTAAAACTTGTCACACACCACTGTGCCTTTTATGTGCCAAAGGTGGGTCTTGCTTAACGCATTTATGAAACAAATATGGAAGTTAAAGCAGAATCTCTATTACTAATGATGACGGCACCTGGCAATGTACTAACTTGAGTTATACAATAAAGCAAGGCAATTATGCCAAAATGCCTGAACTACTAAGAAACTTATATATTAAATATTCACCCTACCTGAGTGTTTTATACTCAGAGTTATACCAAGCCGAAATCAATCCCTAGGAATAAAATAGAAACAACTTTACTCTGCCTCTCTTACTTTCTCTCCCTATACAGCAATAGTAATAATGCTGATTCAAATGTTATTAAAACATTTACACAGCGTATCTAGATTTTCATATTGGAGTCCAATATTATTATGATAGTGGCTCTATAAATTAGGAATTGAAGTGGACATAGCTTAAAGATGAATGAATGTTAAGCATAAAAAGTGTCATTGCTCAGTTAATTTCACACTACTTGCCAGAGGTTTCCTGCAACTCCAGGCCAGATTTTGGGAACTACTCTCTGGCTTGGAGCAGCAGACAGCAGCGTTGCTTTCAGTTTGAAGGAGCCCATTATTGAGCTAAACAGATGGTTGGTATTTTGCATCATCAGCTCATCAAGCCTACAGACAACCAGCTCTCTCTAGCCACCATCACCATTCGATAGGACAGCTTGCCTTTCTACAGTTTTACAGTGGGCCCCACATGCCTCTTAAATCCAGTTAAACTCCTGAGTTGGAGTTCCTCTAGGAACTCATTTGTTTTCAGTTCTTAGCATTCTACTCAGGTTGTTAAAGTTCTAACCCGTTTATGACCCTGCTTATAAGAATCTCCTCTGTGCCAAACCACATTTTCCTTCTTTAGAATATAGCCACTTTCCAAGAAGGGCCCGAGTTTCCTCCTCCTTTCTTCCTGTTTTCCTCCGTCTCTGTAACTTTCCACAGCCTGACTCAGATGGTTCTGTGCTGTGTCAGATGCTGGCTGACTCATTTAATGAGTAAGTGGTTTGGATTAAGACCTTGGCAGGCCTTCTCCAGGACAGGCCAGTGTTCATCTAACAGCTTTTCAATGAGGCCCCAGGCCTTTTCAAGGGTGAGAGAAGAAAGGAAAGAAACAGTGGAGATAAGTGAAAACTGATGTCGAGAAAGCAAACCACTCAGTGAAGGGACTGGTATTTTGGAAGGCAGAAGGAAGGAGATTGACCTGGGGAGTGTTCTGGCTTCTCCAGCTGAGATTTCTGTTGTGGCTCCAGACCAGTCTCTGAAAATTTCTGTCTCTCTCATCTTTCTCTGGATTCCTATGCAGGCCTAGAGCAGCTTCTACACGGGGCAAGCCTTGCAAATGTACCCCTTATTATTTTTTTCAGTTTTCCAGATAATTCTTTTTCCAAGTTAGACTCAACTCATTCCCACTGCATTTCTCCTGAAAGATCTGAGTAAATTCAAAATTCTAGATACACAGTCAACTTTCTATTTGAATTTACCGGGCACTGTCACGTTATGAACCCCAGCGACGCTGTGATGTGTGAGGGTCTCAGGGTCATGTCCAAATGAAAGGACAAAAGCCACAGTCTAAAAACACAAGAGCAACTTCAAAATCTTTCCAGCTCTTTACTAGTATTAACACCATCAAACAAGCGAGGGCTGGTAACTATTCACCATACCTAGATCACTTCTTTCCATAATTTATGTTCACATCAACTCACAAGCACACCCTGAGTCTTAGAGAAAAAAAAAATGTGTAATCACTCCCATTTTCCATGCTGGGGTTTGAAGATTTAGAGGTTAAACGAATTTCCTAACGACGTGCAGCCTGCAGGGGCCAGAGTGAGAAGAGAAACTGAGGCTTTCCCTTCCAGGCCCGTGACCACATCACAAGGCTTCCTGTCCACACTAGCCTTTTCATGAAACCGAGAAATTGAAAGGCCTTGTTGGTGGAGAAAGCACTTGATAAATAATAATGAATTGCTCAAGTTTTTCGTCCCTATGAGAAGCACATAATCCACAGAGAATATTATTCATTTCTCCTTCATCTTAATGTGATATGGTTTCTTAATATTAAGGAGTAAAAGATGATACACTGCAATTCTATTTTAAAAATGAAAAATACAACAAAAGGTGTTCTAGCATAGGAAGCGCTTGTTTTGTTGTCATGCCATGAACCTCAGTTGACAGCCGACTCCCCCGCTCCCCACCGTGGTAACTGGAGCGCACAGCCGCTGGTGGGGAGTTTTGATATGGAATAACGCTCCCTTGAATTTCTTGATTTCCTTACTACTTGTAATATGGAGTGAAGCTCTGTTTTTAGGTAGCAAGTTGACTTTAGAATCTGAATATTGAGATAAAAGTAATTATTGCTACTTCATTTCTTCAGGGCACAATATGTAAAAATATCATAAAGCAACTTACCTTCTAACTCAGAAGGTTCGGTGTATAATGAAGCGGTAACGAGCAGACTTGCTTCCTGGGGTCTCCCTTCTTCTTTCCTTCTCTTCCTTCTCCTCACCCATCCATCCGCCCGGCCCCCTCCCTTCTGGGCTCTGTTTCTTTTTACACTCAGCTCTCAGCTTATCCCTTTGACCCCATAGTCACCCTGGCAGCTGACTTGGATAGGTCTTATTAGTTCTTGAAGTCAGCAGGCCTCGAGTTCTTTAATAGGCCCTAATTCAGAACAGCTGTGTTTTCACTGTCTTCTGCTGCTGAACTTTTAGAGGAGGACAATTTTATGCAGTTAAGTAAAAGAAAATAAATGAGCAATTTATGTCATTAATTTTATCAGTCTTTTCAGGGAAATGATGTAAGCATGTAACATCAAAGACATTTTTTTGAAAAAAATTGAAATGTTCTCCAGTAGGTTTGATTGAACTTACTTGGCCCTAGGGAGGTTCTTAATGGATGATTAACAAATGTATTTCAATCTTTTTTTTTCTCCCTAAAATTACCCTAGGCATGTAACTCTGAAGTTTTTCATTCAGGGAACCCCAAAGAGCTTTCAGGTTACATTCAATTCTAGAGTTATTAAAAATAATATAGTAATTTCCCCTTTAACAATTCTCTGTGTACTTGACATTTCTGTAGAAAAACCTATGGCACAATAGTTCCATAAATTATATAACACTTTTAAAACCTGGTCCATGAGTTTCAGGCTCAAAACCGTATTGCCTTCAGAAAACATGTTCCACAGCCAAAGTAGTACAAAATAATTCCTTGTTTTACCTGTAAGCTTTATAAACTAGAAGAGTATCTAAATACAGAGCCCACAGCTGAAATTATTCAATGTCCTCTATTTTCCTGTTCCCTTTTCTGCATAAGGCCACAGTCTCTAAATCCAGAGTAACTGTTCCTCTCTACCCTTAGGAGATTCAGTCTCATGTAACTGTGGACTGTGGCTGCTAAGTTTTCCAGGCAAGTCTGTTGTGTTCCTGTCTGGTCCTGGGTCTGAAGTCAGGAGGGGGCTCTTTAGGAGGGAGGATGGACATGAACTGGGAGAGAGAGTGAGCGAGGACAAAATAGAACTCACAGAGATGAGCTGGAACCTGCATTCATTTCTCTCCTCCAGCTCGGATAAGCCAGGTGGTATGCAGGACAAAGTGGTAAATTCAACGCAGAGCTCAATGTGTACCCGGCTCAAGCAGAAGAGAAACTGAGCAAGGCTCCAGGGGAAAGCACGGGAGCTACCGGCTCCACTGTCCTGCAAACCTGGCCGGCCGGCAGCAAGGTAGACCATCCGTGGAGCTTTGTCAGTACCCTGCTGCCTGCTCTGCAACTTTCTGAGCATAAAAAGGACCACGCGGCTGATGAACTCTCAGTTCATTAACCCCATGCAAAAATGCCCTTGGTACACAGCAAAGGAAACCATAAACGCGACGGAAAGACAACCCTTAGAATGGGAGAAAATATTTGCAAATGAAGCAACTGACAAGGGATTAATCTCCAAAATATACAAACGGCTCATGCAGCTCAATTAAAAAAAAAGGGGGTGAAAGAGCTAAGCAAGCAGGCATTTCCCCCAAAACATACAGATGGCCAACAAACACATGAAAGATTCTCAACATCTCCAATTTTTAGAGAAATGCAAATCAAATCTACAGTGAGGTATCACCTCATACCAGTCAGAACGGACATCATCAAAAAATCTACAAATAATAAATGCTGGAGAGGGTGTGGAGAAAAGGGAACCCTCTTATACTGTTGGTGGGAATGTAACTTGGTACAATCACTATGGAGAACAGCATGAAGGTATCTTATAAGCTAAAAATAGATCTACCATACGACCCAGCAATCCATTCCTGGGCATATACCTGCAGAAAATCATAATTCAAAAAGATAACATGCACCCCACTGTTCATTACAGCACTATTTACAATAGTCAGGCCGTGGAAGCAACCTCAATGCCCATCAACAGAGAAATGGATAAAGAAGATGTGGTACATATATACTTATATATAGTGAAATATTACTCAGCCATGAAAAGGGACAAAATTGTGCCATTTGCAGAGACATGGATGGATCCAGAGACTGTCATATAGAGCAAAGTAAGTCAGAAAGAGAAAAACAAATATCATATATTAACTCATATATGTGAAATCTAGAAAAATGATATATATTAACTTATTTGCAAAGCAGGAAGAAAGACTCAGAAATAGAGAACACATGTATGGATCCCAAGGAGGGAATGAGGGGGTGGAATGACTTGGGAGATTGGGATTAACATATATACACTAGAATGTATAAAATGGAAAACTAATGAGAACCTACTGTATACTAGCAAAGGGAACTCTAAACTCAGTGCTCTATGGTGACCTAAAGGGGAAGGAAATCCAAAAAAGAGAGGATGCATGTATACATCTAGCTGACTCACTTGGTGTGACTTCTCTCTAAAGAGCTCGGTAATCTGTGACAATCACCCTCTATTACTGTGCGGCAATTGTATTATCTGGGAAAAAAAGGAAAGAAATGCACTGCTGCTGCTGCTAAGTCACTTCGGTCGTGCGACCCCATAGACGGCAGCCCGCCAGGCTCCCCCGTCCCTGGGATCCTCCAGGCAAGAACACTGGAGTGGGTTGCCATTTCCTTTAATTAATGTTTTCTTTAATTCTTTGTCTTTTAGCATATTTAAACAGTTGTAAAGTTTTTGTCAAATATCACAACATTGAAACTTCCTCAGTGACCTTTTCTGTCAAAGGTCATACTGTTCCTTTCACTAAATCATACTTTTCTGTTTCTTTATACACCTTGTGATTCTTTTTGCTGTTGTTGTTGAACACTGGACATTTGATTATAATGCGGTACCTCTGAAAAGTAGATTCTCCCCCTTCCTAGTGATTTGCTGGGTTGTTTGTTTGTTTAAGGCTATAGAAGTCTATTTTTCTTGTTACTTCCCTGAACAATTTTGCAAAATCTGTTTTTTGTGGGTAGTTACTAAAGCTTCTGTTTCTTAGCTTGTGTTCAGCTAGTGTTTTTGAATGCTAGGAAAACAACACATAAACCTCTACAAAAAGAACCCCAAACATACCCAGAGAAAAGCAACAATAATAGCAAAACCCACCTCTTTCAGTATCTGCAGACTGGTTCTATGCTAAGGGGCTCCTTCAACACTGAATTACAAAACTACACTGCTGGAGTAAATCACCTATGTATAACAATTAGAAAAGTATACTGTGATGAAGTGCATTTTCAGCAGACCATTTCCAGTAGTTCCAATTCCAACATAACATTTTTGCCTTTGCAAGTGAGAAGGCACTGAGTCTATTATCTGGGTATATTTGTGAAGACTTCAGGATATGAAAAAATGCTTAAGACCATGCTTTTGTTTATCATCATTAAAGAAAGAATAGTAGGGCCACCCTGTACTAGTGGTTTTCCAATCACATGTTTCTCTGAGTTGGGCTTATGAAACTTGAAAATTATGTTTCTTAGGGCTGAGATTAAGCTGAATTTCAATAGAAATTGCTAATCTTTCTACCTGTACATCTAGACATTGAGTTATTGGATGAACTTGGTACTATCCTGGCTTCTCAGGGTCATCAACCCTTTGCTGCTAAGTCACTTCAGTCGTGTCCGACTCTGTGTGACCCCATAGACGGCAGCCCACCAAGCTCCCCCGTCCTGGGATTCTCCAGGCAAGAACACTGGAGTGGGTTGCCATTTCCTTCTCCAATGCATGAAAGTGAAAAGTGAAAGTGAAGTTGCTCAGATGTGTCCAACCCTCAGCGACCCCATGGACTGCAGCCTTCCAGGCTCCTCTGCCCATGGGGTTTTCCAGGCAAGAGTACTGGAGTGGAGTGCCATTGCCTGAAGATTACCTCTCTCTCTCTGGGTTGTAAATACTGACCCTCTTAATGAAAGACTATAGAGATGGGTCATTGAAACTTCCTTCTGCAGGCAGGATATTTGCATGCTGTTAATTAAAACTGAATAAGTAGATATACTTACCTTTTAAACACAGTCCTAGAATCGTAACAAAGTAATTACTCATCTTAGTTCAAAATGTATAGCAAGCTCAGCTCTATGTTATAAAATGACATTTTTGACCTGCTAATTATATGGTGGGCCTTTGCTTTTTCTCATATGTCTTGCTTTCAACTAACTTAATGGCTCAGTATAAAAGAAAAAAATAAAAACAACAAAACTGTCAACACTTGACCATGTCAAATAATCATGTTATTATTAATGACCATGTGATTAGTCATGTTAGTAATGACTTTGTCAATATTTGAGCAGGTAAAACCTGATGAGTTTTTCATCATGGCCAAAACATATCATGAACATTATTATCTAACTGCCAAGTTACTGCACAGAAATCTTGAACTAAGATTCTTCATTTAGAAATGTGTATGGGTTGGAGATTTTGCCAACTTGGCACAAAAGAAAACTTTCCAACCCTCTCATTATTCAAAAAGTAATCACATTAAAATCAACTAAATAGATTACAAAGAAGGCAAAAATTGTGTCTTGTAATGAAGATACAAATTGTAGCCAGTGATTGGGATGTGCTTCCATTATCACTGGCATTTGTAATCCAGCAGCCTTAGACTTCAATATATGCAATTCAATATATGTCATTATATTAGAAAATGCCATTTAAAAACCTAGAGAGGTTGAAATGGTTCTGGTATTTGAAGCAAATATGAAGCTATTTTATGTGTTTATCCAGTGATTTTTAAATATTCCTTTTCTGTGGACAAAATTCTTAATTTCTTAAATATTAATTAAGCTGATTTTAGTGAAGCAAAGGAAAAAAATCACTTTGTAACAGTTTAAAAAATGTGAATGAAAATATGATGCTTTATGTAGTGCAAGTGACCCCAGCATCTTCGTCGTGCAAACAGGCTCTCACACCCCACTGTCTAATTCTGCACTCTTCAATGGATGATTCTTTCCCAAAACAAAATACGTCATTCAGCCATATTGGACCTGTACCTGCAAAAATCAGATACAACTGTATTAATAAGTATAGTTTGATGTTTATGTTTGCATGGAACAGAGTCATTAATTTATTCATTAATTTAAGAAAAAAATGTGTTGCTCATTATCCACACACAAGCTCTGCACCCTATATTAAGATTCAAAAGTTAACTCCCTACCCCAGAAAATTTTATTTTCTGTCAGTGTGTAAATGACAAAAATACTAAGTAATAAGAGCTGTCATGAAATTCAGCTCTTCATACAGACTTTTATGAAATCATAGATTAATTAATTATTGGTTTTCTCCAAGGATTTAATAAATTAATTTTATTTTTAAAAATAAGGAAGGAAATAAGCTTTCCTAACAATGGATATATGCTATAACTGCTGCGATTCATGGGGTCGCAAAGAGTCAGACACGACTGAGCAACTGAACTGAACTGAATGATCTAAGCGTATCTGGTAGGAGGTATATCTAGAACATAAGCGATCCTGCAGTCCTTTTCTTAGCTTCCTGTGTGTTGCAGTCTGCATGTATCTGGTTTACCAGGTATATTATCTATTTTTAATTAAACTAAGACTAACACGATCAGCAAAGGGCTTACAAACTATCCTGCAAGAAGACTACAGATTATTAATTGCAAACACAAGCAAACAAGAAAGTGGCAGAGGTAACACTTATGGACACAACTGAGCGACTGAACTGACTGAACTGATGTGCCTATAATATACAACTAAATTAGCAGGTACTGGAAATTTTGTAATCATGATATGGATTATATTTGACCAAAACTTAAAAAATGAATGAAGGTTTTCCATATATTGAAAAGATATAATTCCATATAGTAGGGGTATCATGAAATGTATGATGTATTAAAACAGTGAATGGTCTTTCAGCATCTGTAACAGAGTCCATTAATGGGAGGAGGAGGACTCTTTGGGAAGGTTGGATAGGAAGCTAGGACCATGCTATAAACATTTTTGGATTGTATAAGTCACCAAAAAAATAATAACATCATCAGAACTATATTTTAGAATTGTAAGTCTGGCAGAAATGTGGAAGATGAAGAAGAAAAAAAAATCTATAAGCTAAAGGAGCACTTAATAGGATGTTTACATAGACATTTTCTGTAAAGACATGTTTTTATTTACTTTTAGAATTAGGAAATTATAAGTTCCATATATAAAATAAATAGGTGCACTTACTTAATTTTTGAATAATTTGTGCCTTCACTAGAAATATCCAAATAAAGACAAATATTAATAATATTTAGGTTTACATTATCAAAGTAACTGGGAATACTATGTTTTTCATTTCACATAATAGTAATTAAATCATTAGTATCCAAATAATGTCTCTATTAGACAAGCAAAGGTTTTCCTGGGCTGATCAATTATGAGTAGCAACTTGGAGAGCTCAATTAGTTTATGAAATGTTTATAAGAGTAATAAGCCTTTTCAATTTGAATTTTTAAGGCAGATAAAAAGGAAAAAAGATTAGAGGAATATGATCTTAAAATAAGAAGCCTGGCCAGTAATACTCCTTGGTTTTCAAATTGCTCTTACTAGGTATATTGTGGTCCGTTTTGTGTTTGTGAGTAATAGTGTGTATGAGCACGTTTGTGTGTGTGTGCATTTATTTTAAATATATAAAGTCTATCTAAACGTTCGCGAAACTGACCCAAAGAGCTACTCAACAAGATAAGCAAATAACAACAACTGGACAAATAATAAAGCCATTTCCCTGCTAACGTGGAAGGGAGCCAAAACAGTGGGGCATTTATAAATTGCATTTATGGGCTCAGTTCAGTTTAGTTCAGTCGCTCAGTCATGTCCAACTTTTTGCAACCCTATGGACTGCAACATGCCAGGCCTCCCTGTTCATCACCAACTCCCAGAGTTTACTCAAGTTCACATCCATTGAGTTGGTAATGCCATCCAACCATCTCATCCTCTATCATCCCTTTCTCCTCCCACCTTCAATCTTTCCCAGCATCAGGGTCTTTTCCAATGAGTCAGTTCTTCACATCAGGTGGCCAAAGTATTGGAGTTTCAGCTTCAGCATCAGTCCTTCCAATGAATACTCAGGACTGATTTCTTTTAGGATGGACTGGTTGGATCTCCTTGCAGTCCAAGGGACTCTCAAGCGTCTTCTCCAACACCATAGTTCAAAAGCATCAATTCTTCAGCACTCAGCTTTCTTTATAGTCCAACTCTCACTTCCATACATGACTACTGGAAAAACCATAGCTTTGATGACAAAGTAATGTCTTTGCTTTTTATTTATTTAAAAAAATTTTTTTTATTTTTACTTTACAATACTGTATTGGTTTTGCCATACATTGACATGAATCCGCCATGGGTGTACATGAGTTCCCAATCCTGAACTCCTCCTATCCCGTATCATCTCTCTGGATCATCCCTGTGCACCAGCCCCAAGCATCCTGTATCCTATATCAAACATAGACTGGCAATTCATTTCTTACATGATAGTATACATGTTTCAATGCCATCCTCCCAAATCATCCCACCCTCTCCCTCTCCCTCAGAGTCCAAAAGTCCATTCTATACATCTGTGCTGTCTGCTGCTGCTGCTGCTAAGTCACTTCAGTCGTGTCCAACTCTGCAACCCCATAGACGGCAGCCCACCAGGCTCCCCTGTCCCTGGGATTCTCCAGGCAAGAACACTGGAGTGGGTTGCTATTTCCTTTTCCAATGCTTGAAAGTGAAAAGTGAAAATGAAGATGCTCATCATGTCCAACTCTTAGCAACCCCATGGACTGCAGCCTACCAGTCTCCTCTATCCGTGGGATTGTCTAGGCAAGAGTACTGGAGTGGGTTGCCATTGCCTTCTCCAAATATGCTGTCTAGGTTGGTCATAACTTTATTCCAAGAAGCAAGCATCTTTTAATTTCATGGCTGCAGTCACCATCCACAGTGACTTTGGAGCCCCAAAATTAAAGTCTGTCACTGTTTCCATTGTTTCCCCACCTACTTGCCATGAAGTGATGGGACCAGATGCCATGATCTTAGTATTCTGAACATTGCACTTTAAGCCAACTTTTTCACTCTCTTCTTTCACTTTCATCAAGAGGCTCTTCAGTTCTTCTTTGCTTTCTGTCATAAGGGCGGTGTCATCTGCATATCTGAGGTTACTGATATTTCTCCCAGCAATCTTGATTCCAGCTTGTGCTTCACCCAGCCTAGCGTTTCTCATGATGTACTCTGCATATAAGTTAAAGAAGCAGGGTGACAATAAACAGCCTTGACATACTCCTTTCCCAATTTGGAACCGGTCTGTTGTTTCATGTCCAGTTCTATTGCTTCCTGACCTGCATACAGACTTCTCAAGAGGCAGGTCGGGTGATTTGGTATTCCCATCTCTTTAAGGATTTTCTGGAGTTTACCATAATCCACACAGCCTAAGGCATTGGTGTAGTTAATAAAGGAGAAATAGATGTTTTTCTGGCACTCTGTTGCTTTTTCGATGATCCAACCAATGTTGGTAATTTGGTCTCTGGTTCCGCTGCTTGAACATCTGGAAGTTCATGGTTCACATACTGTTGAAGTCTGGCTTGGAGAATTTTGAGCATTACTTTACTAGCATTGTGCAGTAGTTTGAGCACTCTTTGGCATTGTTTTTCTTTGGGATGGGAATGAAAACTGACCTTTATTAGTCCTGTAGCCACTGCTAAGCTTTCCAAATTTGCTGGCATATTGAGTGCAGCACTTTCACAGCATCATCTTTTAGGATTTGAAATAGCTCAGTTGGAATTCCATCACCTCCACTTGCTTTGTTCGTAGTGATGCTTCCTAAGGCCCACCTGACTGCATTCCAGGATGTCTGGCTCTAGGTGAGTGATCATACCATCATGATTCTCTGGGTTGTAAAGATCTTTTTTGAAAGGGTTGTTATTTATTATAACTTATATGAATAAGCATGAGTGAAACTTTTGGTTTTGTAATGATTGAGAGCACAAGAACAGCATGGTTCCACGGCCTCTGCACCCTGGGGACTGTGATGCTTTCACTCTACAATTCATAGATCTTATCACCAGATTTACATCTCAGCAGTGCAGAATTTTTACAATCCAGGAAAAGAGAATTAAGTATGAGGATCCTCTCAATAGCTGAAGCGTCCAGAAGGGCCATCCCCACAAGCAACTCAAGCAACTCAAGACAGATATTATTCAGTCAATGTGTTGCCATGTGAGTCTAAGTTTCTAGAAACCATAGTAGGGAAATTCATGAATATTAGAATGACAAAGGTGCAGTAAAAAATAAAGATGAACATGTAAGCCCACTGTATTAAAGATTTATTGTGTGATAATTTTTACAATCCAGGAAAAGAGAATTAAGTATGAGGATCCTCTCAATAGCTGAAGCGTCCAGAAGGGCCATCCCCACAGGGGCAACTCAAGACAGATATTATTCAGTCAATGTGCTGCCACGTGAGTCTAAGTTTCTAGAAACCATAGTAGGGAAATTCATGAACATTAGAATGACAAAGGTGCAGTAAAAAATAAAGATGAACATGTAAGCCCACTGTTTTAAGGATTTATTGTGCAGCAGAAAATAGTCAAAGTACTTTTGAGCTGTTACCTTACTAAATTCTCCATCTTAAAAAGTTAATAAATGCTATTTTGGGGTCATGATACTGTTGTAGAAAGTGAAAATCAGAGAGAGGAAGTCACTTTGCCCTATCACACAGCTAGCGCATGATGGAGCCAGTATTCCCATCCTGGGTCTGCCCAGTGCCAGGGCCTTTCATCAGAGATTTACTGCAATCCCTTGCATCACTGGGCTATGTTTGTGTGCTCAGTTGTGCCCGACTCTTTGCAGCCCCATGGACTGTGGCCCTCCAGGCTTCTCTGACCATGGGATTCCCCAGGCAAGAACACTGGAGTGGGTTGCCATGCCCTCCTCCAGAGGATCTTCCTGACCCAGGAATCAAACGCACGTCTCTTATGTTTCCTGTATTGGCAGGATGATTCTTTACCACTGCGCCACCTGGAAAATCTCCCTTGCATTATTAGAATCCATCATTTAATAAATCTCCTTGTAGTGCCTATATGAGTGAACAAAATCAGAATCCATCCTCTCATGGACTGACTTTCTAGTGAAGACCTTTGTTTTAGGTGAATGCAGCAACTGAGGTCACATAGATAATTAGTGGCAAAGCTGATTCCTGTATTTAGAACGCTTAACTCATGCATGCATGATAAGTTGCTTCAGTCATGTCTGACTCTGTGTAACCCTGTGGACCACAGTCCCTCAGGCTCCTCTGTTCATGGGATTCTCCAGGCAAGAATACTGGAGTGGGTTGCCATGCCCTCCTCCAGGGGATCTTCCTGACCCAGGGATCAAACCCACATCTCTTAAGTCTCCTGCACTGGCAGGCAGATTCTTTACCACTAGTGCCACCTGGGAAGCTCCCACTAACCTCATGCTGCTGCTGCTGCTGCTACTAAGTAGCTTCAGTCGTGTCCGACTCTGTGCGACCCCATAGATGGCAGCCCACCAGGCTTCCCCATCCCTGGGATTCTTCAGGCAAGAACAATGGAGTGGATTGCCATTTCCTTCTCCAATGCATGAAAGTGAAGTGAAAGTGAAGTCGCTCAGTCATGTCCAACTCTTAGCGACCCCATGGACTGCAGCCTACCAGGCTCCTCCATCCATGGGATTTTCCAGGCAAGAGTACTGGAGTGGGTTGCCATTTCCTTCTCCTCATATTACAATGCTTTTCCCACTGAGAACACATAGATGTGATAAATATTTTAGTAACTCTGGTGTTTTGCTATACAGAAAAGACTCAGGCACAGTGAACATACTGGGTCTTTTCATATATAATTTTACAAATTTACTTTTAATAACTTTGTAAAATATTGGCAATTATTTCCATTTCACTGATAAATTGAGACTCAGAAAATATGTATGGTTTTCTCAAAATAACAGAGAAAATAGGGGCAAGCAACAGAACATGACGACATTTAAAACTTGCTGCTATTCACTGACTATAGAGAAGTCCAAATAGAGTTATAAAAATTATTTTCAAGTATTTGCTATTATATTTTTATATTAATATATTCAGGACTATCAACACTAAGGAAAAATTTAATACTTACTTCCCATCTTCTTCCAAATTGTTTTCTGCATTAAAAATTAATGCCAAGGTAGAATAAAATTCATAAAATTTTATCTTCATATGCACTTCAAAGATTAAAAAACAGATCTCTTTTTATTTCTGTAGGTAACGACAGTTACTGAAGGACTTTTGTCGTTACTGCTGTCCTTGGTATTTTTTGCCTCTGAGCAATCCTTTCTACTAGTGGAAACCATGAAAAATTGATATATGTATTTTAGGGATGATTTTATTCTCTAATCGTACCTGTTTATCATCTATTTTTCTATCTACCTAAACATCTATATAGCTACAATTTCCTTTACAATGTGAAAGCTGTATAGGAAGGAAAAACTGATTTTGTGTTTCCAAAAACAGACAACAAAAACTGTCGTCCATGGCTTCTGGAGTTTTATGAGCTTGGTTTGTGATGCTTAACAGTGTGCTTGACAGATGATACCATTTCCTCTTAATACCTCTTTAAAACAAGACAAATATTGATATTTCTTTGAGGGACTTGAGTTTCTTTAATCTTTCATAACCTCTGCTTTTATTTTTAAAAAGTAATCATATTTCAAACAGTAGCCAGATACACAGTGACATGATGAGATTTGAGATTAGCTGCTGAATAAGATAAGTAAAGAAGCAAAAAATCACTAATGGTTAAAGCCTCTGAATGAATTTTAATTACATCCAGTCAAGGCTGGGTGACATGCATTTATATCAGTTTTTAGACTTCTAGTTGGGAAGTGCTTTGTCAACAGCTTCTTTGAGAAAAGCATTATGCTTTTTTTTTTTTTTAGGGAGTGGGGGACCAATGTTAAAAATGAAGTGGGAATCAGACTAAAGAATGGGTAAACTTAGATTATAGTTCTAGATTCTAGTTTTTGGGTTCTGGAGAAGCCACTTATTTTCTCTGTTTTTAATATATATGCAGAATAGAGGGGTGAGGCTGAAATAGCTCCAAGATTTCATTTACTTTTACAATTCTAAGATTCTGAAGAAGCAAGCTCTTTAGAAATGAGGTTTGTAAGGTTAAAGAACTTAGAAGGACTTTCTGTCCAGTGGAGAGACAAGGTAAGGGATGAAGGTTGACCCCTGCCTCACAATCACCATAACAGCTATGGAAATGTGGGTGTTTTATGACAGATTTCCTTAGTTTTCTAGGAAGAATGGGGCTATAATACCTTTCTCATAAGCACTGTGAGCACTAAATGTGATTGCATAGTAAACACTTGATAAACAATATTATTTCATACTTAGTGTTTCTTCGGTAGATAAGCAGTAGAACAGACATGTTGCGAACTCTATTGGCTCTATGAAAGTGAAAGTGATAGTGTTAGTAGCTCAGTTGAATCTGCTAGTCTCCTCTGTCCATAGAATTCTTCAGGCAAGAATACTGGAGTGGGTAGCCATTCCCTTTCCCCAGAGGCTCTTCCTGACCTAGGGATCGAACCCAAGTCTCCTGCATTGCAGGCAGATTTTTTACCATCTGAGCCACCAGGGAAGTTCTGCTTCTATACCAGCTTCCATAATATCTAACACAGAAACATTTGAAAACTTTCAATGCACAGGGATCAGTATGTAAGAATTGGCAGTTCTAATCTATTGATATATTTAATTTATCTTTGAGATTGTTTTTACTCCCAATCACTAAGGGATAGTTCAGAGACACAGAGTTTTATTTTTGATCTCCTTCAGTTTAGTTTTATAATTCTTAAAATTCCACTCAGAAAATTGAATATGGAACGTGAATACCTGGGGAGTTCCTCTTTTGATATCCTATCATTTTGCCTGTTCATACTGTTCATGGGGTTCTCAAGGCAAGAATACTGAAGTGGCTTGCCATTCCCTTCTCCAGTGGACCAAGTTCTGTCAGCCCTCTCCACCATGACCCGCCCGCCTTGGGTTGCCCTGCAGGCATGGCTTGGTTTCATTGAGTTAGACAAGGCTGTGGTCCTAGTGTGATTAGATTGACTAGTTTTCTGTGAGTATAGTTTCAGTATGTCTGCCCTCTGATGCCCTCTTGCACCACCTATCATCTTCACCAACTCCTTTAAATTTAGGAGAAGATGAGATGGCTGCTCCAGAGCCAGTTCTTTGTTCGTTCATTAGCCCAGAGGCTCAGACATGCCTGGAACAAACTCCTGGACTACCACCTTCCCCTGATAAAGCTCATCCAAGTTTGCTACAGGGAGCCCACTGGGAGAGAGGAGGCTCCCTCCCTCCTCCTTGCTCCATGCAACAGCAAGCACCAGAAGCTTCTCAGTGTTTCTTTAACATTTTTGTCTCCTCAGGAAAAAGAAAGAACATTCCACTTGATGCAAAAGGTGCATCCAGATGAAAGAACCCATTTAAAGGAGTGAGCTTTAAGCTTTGTTCCTATGAATCATTTTACTTGCAACACTAATTGTTCTTAAAAAGCTAATAAGGATTATCTCTAACAAGCCAGGTTTGCTATGAGAAGGAAAAAAAAAAAAAAGGAGAGTGGGAGACTGTGTCCAGAAAATGGTATTCTTTCTTTAACAGGAGAATTATACAAAGGAGATAAATTTAAACTTTCATCTTCTTGTTTCAATTTTGATAATAATGTACCATATAGCATTAATCTGATTCTTCTTACTTTCCTATGAGAATGACATATAATTAAAACTTTAATGCACCTTCCTCCTCTTCTCTGCTCTACACCTCCCCACTCATACTTCTAAGTTTCCTTGCCTGCTTCTCTTTTGCAGTCAAAATTGCTTTCTCGTTTACCTCCTGAGTAAAACTGTAAATTTAAATGGAAAAAGGAAGAGTTTAAACAGCTGCACATGAAACGATGGTTTGCCATGACTAATCCAGAATCAGTTTATGTTGTAAGCCTGTTTCTTAAAATACAATGTACACTGAAGCAGATCATGAAGTTCATTTTTCAGATTCTTTTTCTTCAGAACAAATCACCTCAGTTCTATTTTTCTCCCAGCCCACCTTGCTTTACTATTTTAAAATTCTTATCATCATTCTTCAGTTGTTTGGGGCTGAATCTCCACAGAGAGCTGAAACAGTGCTGGGTGTGTGTGTGCAGCAGGGCAGGGACCTTACTAGAGAATGTTACACAGAATGTTCTTAAGTCACACCTCCGTACTGCAGAAAACCACATTCAACTTTTCCACCCTTGGAACATCATGAATGTCACTCCACAGTGTAACCCCAATCTGACTTCTCTACCTTTCAACTTTCAGCTTCCCCGGTGGCTCAGACAGTAAAGAATCTGCCTGCAATGTGGGGAACCTGGGTTTGATCCCTGGGTTGGGAAGATCCCTTGGAGAAGGGAACAGCTACCCACTCCAGTATGCTTGCCTGGAGAATTCCAGGGACAGAGGAGCCTGGCAGGCTACTGTCCATGGGGTCGCAAAGAGTTGGACATGACTTAGTGCCTTTCATCTTTCAAAGAGGATGGTAAATATGTAATTATACAGTTAGTGGTCCTGTTCCCTGTGATCTTGTCACTCGTGAACAATGCTGTGAGTCTGGCTTCAAACTGGGCACTTTCTAGATGCCACTTCTTTTCAGATTCAAAACAAATCTTTGCTATTCAGTTGGCTCCATCATGTTTGACTCTGCAACCCCATGGATGGCAGCACTTTGGGCTCCTCTGTCCTTTACCATCTCCTGGAGTTTGCTCAAACTTTCATCCATCAGGTCAGTGATGCTGCCCAACCATCTCATCCTCTGTTGTCCCCTTCTCCTCCCACCTTCAATCTTTCCCAGCATCATGGTCTTTTCCAATGAGTCAGTTCTTTGCATCAGGTCGCTAAAGTACTGGAGTTTTAGCTTCAGCATCAGTCCTTCCAATGTATATTCAGGACTGATTTCCTTTAGGATGGACTGGTTGGATCTCCTTGTACTCCAAGGGACTCTCAAGAGGCTTCTCCAACACCACAGTTCAAAAGCATCAATTCTTTGGTGCTCAGCTTTCTTTATAGTCCAACTCTCACAACTATGCACGACAAATGGAAAATCCATAGCTTTGACTAGATGGACCTTTGTTGGCAAAGTAATGTCTCTGCTTTTTAATATGCTGCCTAGGTTTGTCATAGCTTTTCTTCCAAGGAGCAAGCATCTTTTAATTTTAATGTAAATACATAGCCTCACTGAAAATGGACACTCATTTTAGAGAAGTAGTCAGTTATCTTGGAAAAATCTTGAGATGACTGTTTCCATACAGCCAAATGAATCATTTCACTTGAGACTAAACTCAATTGTTTCCTATTTAAGTAATAAGCTTTTTTTTTTTTTTTGGCTAGTATTTCAGAATATTTATTTTATTCCTTTCTTACCAGTGTTTTAGACTAGAAATCCCTAGAGGTATAAGTAAGAATGAATAAAATCTGGGGGGAAAGAGCATTTTACTTGTGAAACTAAGCCTTCAAATTAATGGAACCTTAAGATAATAGTCTCCAGTTGTGTACTGACTGTACAGGCTTGAACCTCAATGAGAAAACAACTTTGAAATCTATAGCAAGGCTCCATATTCAGAAAAGGAATAGAGCCTGGGTATAACGTCTTATTCTGTTTCCTCCTACAGTTCATATTTGAAATGTTTTTTATAAAATTATGTATTTTAAATAAATGACCTTTCATGCTACAGATCTTAGTTACATAGAAATGGAATCTCTCTGAAAAGAACATTATAGAAACTCAGATTGGCAGATTAGTCTTCCTAAACAATTAACTGATTCATTTGATTTTCTAGTGATGAAGAGTTAGGGATTTTTTTTCTTTTTGCCTTCTCTGGGGGGGAAAAATAAACCTAGCTTATCAATGTTTAAAACATTTCATGTGGAGGTAAATTTTACAGGTACATGAATGATTTTGGTCTGACAATTTTCAAGCTGAGGAAGTTCTGAAAGTGTAGTGTAAATGGAAACATTTGGAAATTCCAAAAATCTATTTGGTGGTGGCAACTTATGGATATTTTCTATTTCCTTTGTTTCTTCTATTCAGAGCTTTAACACACAAATTAAAAACTGGTGGCCAGGGGCTTGAACGAAACAGAACAGAAACTTTCACTATCACCACTTTCTTTCTGTTTTGTCTTTAGCCTCTTTATGAAGTTAAATTATCCTTCTGGTCTCTAAAGACTTTGGAATCTAGATTCCTTCTAAACTTCATCCCTTAAATCTGATATAACAAATTCATTTAGGTAAAGGAATAAAGGATATAATTGTGATCTATTATTAATACTGCTTATGTGTTTAGCACAATGCATGACAGAGAGTTATTCCTCAGTAAACTGTAGCATAATCATACTAAACACAGGCTTCCCAGGTGACGCGAGTGGTAAAGGACCTGCCTGCCAGTGTGGGAGACGTAAGAGATGTGGGTTCACTCCCTGGGTCAGGAAGATCTCCTGGAGGAGGAAATGGCCACCCACTCCAGTTTTCTTGCCTGGAGACTCCCATGGACAGAGAATTAACAATATGTCTCATGAATATATTTCATGAATTTAAGAAGTCTATCTTGTTTAGTCTTTTGATATAATAATTTGACATACTCCACTATTTTATTATCACACATAAGATCACCTGGTAATTGTTCAGTTGCCCAGTCGTGTCCTACTCTTTATGACCCATGGCCTGCAGCATTCCAGGCATCCCTGTATTACATACCTGATAATGCTGCTATGTTACGTCTATAACTCTGCATACAATCTCTATTGCCAATACCTCTCTAGAAGAATAACTAATGCAAGATGAAGGTGGTCAGATCTTTCTCTCTTTTTTGATCACCATCAACTTTAGAGACACTAGTTACTTATCACATATGGACAGAAGAATAAATAAAGAGGAAATACTGACTTTAAAATTCTAGCTTATCTATATATGGCTACTTTCTCCTAACCTGTCCTTCAGAACTTATGTATGTTTAATTATACACAAAACCTAATATAAGATGCCAGTGTACGGGGAAAAAAATGAGGTAGTAAAAAAAAAAAGTAAACTTTCAAATATTTTATCCCCTGCAAATTTTCCCCCAAGCTTTTTCAATACATTCATAAAACATGTTACCAAGTCATCAGATGAAAATACACAAATTTACATGCAGCAAAAGAACTACGCGATTCATCCTCACATAGAGGGAAAAGTAACCTTTCCATTCCCTATTTCCCATCACATTCCTTAGAGAAGTCATAACTGGCAGGCATAGAGAGCCCGTATAATTGCTCCTTTTTCTTTCAGAGTTTCTACTGCCCTTTCTGGAGAAGGAAATGGAAACCCACTCCAGTATTCTTACTTGGAGAATTCCATGGACAGAGGAGCCTGGCGGGCTACAGTCCACGGGCTCGCAGAGAGTCGGGCAGGCCTGAAGCCACTAGCAGGGCGTGGTCGCTGGGAGGTAAACGCAGAAACCGGTACCCCGCCCCGCTCAGTCCCACAGAAGGGAGAATGGGGAGCACAAGGCATTGCCCACAAGACCCAGAGAGGTCAGTGAGTGTCCCAGGAAGTCAGGCCTTGTCTATAACTCACTGCTTCCTGTTCTGCTTTGCCGATCATTTCCCGCATTTCCTCTGTTACATTTTCCACTAACCAATTCAGTCTAAAGGAAATGTAGACATTAAAAAGTGTCTAAGAGCATATGTCTTTTCCTTAAATCTCTTTTCATTCCTACTTTCTAGGAAAGGCCTGTAAAATAAAAATTCTACTTCCTTTTCTATATGTTCCTGTCTCTACTTGATTATATGTATTGGAGAATACTTATATTTCATTTTTAAAAAAATTTACCTTTTCCAAAATAAGCTCGCTTATGCACACTTTGAACACCTTTGTATCCCAAGCTCCTGCAGACGACCAGTCCTCCACGCAGTTCCCAGTGGTCGTCACACACCGTACCCCACTGGCCTTCGTGGAAAATCTCCACTCTGCCTTCGTGAGGGCCGCTGCCACCCACCAGTCGGACTGTATTAAATGGTCCTGTAACAGAAATAAACGGGGTTTAATTTTATATGTATGCACATACTGCTTTATAATGCTTTTTCTTAAAAGAAAAAAAGCACATTTTCCCAGTAAGTTCAATTATTGGAATAAGTATTAAACTTTCTAGCCCCACCTATTGGTAAAGACTTTAATTGCAAACAGTGGACATAGCAGTCAAATCTGAAGAAAGCTCTTCTTTGTTGTGAATCTCTTCCAGTAACTTTTTAAAATTTAACAGCTACAAGTCTGTTAATGTTATAGAGATTTTATGATATTTTATAATATCATAAACATAAAAATAGACCAAATATCCCATTCTTCACCAAGATAAACAAAATAGCTATAGTGACAGCACTGATCTAGAAACAGCAAGGCTGTTCCTTGTTACAAGATCCCTGGATTTTATCCCAAAGTGTTTTTCTTGTTTTGTAAAAGGATTAATGAGATAGCGATCAGATAACTTTGTTTATTTTGAGAAATTGGTAAAGAAGTAAACTTTGGGAAGAAACATATCATGTCTATAATAGTAAAAGTAATTTTGCTCTTCAATGCCTAAGTAATGAAAATTCCCATACATGCTGTAAACTTTTATAAAATCTTGATCATGTGCAGCAATTAAAGTGTCTCTTTGCCTTCTTTAAAAGCAACATATACATTTCAAACCCAAAAACAGGTACATAAAGTGGGTAATTAGTATTACAAAAAGTTTCACTTAGAGGTAGAAAATTTCTTTAAATAACCTGTACTATTCTAGTAAGTTTATGCTTAAGAATATTTGGCTAAAAATGAGGAAACGGAAAAGACAGAAAATAACTTTTAAAATTTATTTAGTGCTAAATAAAAATAACAATACTCTCTAATAATTTAAAAAGCCAATGAATTAAACACAATTCTACTTAAATATATCTTTTCAAATACAAGTTTGAAGAACATCATATTATAAAAAAGCACAATGTAACTGTTATAACAAAAGTATCTCTGTAATGTGAAAATGGAGTTTTAGGTTATGGGTTTTCAGAACTCAGTTACCTAAAGAAAGAGTAAATTTTCTTTCTAATTTCAGTAAATTTTGTTGGAACAGTAATCCAACAATGTGTAAAGGAAAATAAGCCATTTCCTACAAGCCTGACTGAGCCATTCAGAAACAGGAAAAGCCTACAAATTAAATGTAGTATTACAATTACCATTATTTTCTTGATTCTTGCAAAATGTTATTCAGTGCTAACTAATGAATTTATGTGATAATACCCAGGTGCATAAGCCCTTTTTCACTTAATAAACATGAGTTATAAGCATTAAAACATTTTTTAAAAGGAAAATAGCTTGCTATTGCAGTATTCAAACTTCCAATTACTGAGTAACCCAATTGTTCATTATAAATGCCTAAGAAAATAGTAAATGATCCAGCAGCAGATCGTGTAAAGTTTTAAAATACTAGAGTCATGTAATAGTAACTAGTGCCACTCCCAAGTGTTTAAATTTTACACAAGTAAGAAATACCTAAGCACAACATGTTTACCATGATTCTATGAAAAAACAGATGTCACATTCAAACACATGATTTTATGAGCCTGCCTTACTGCCTAAATAAGTGTACAGAAGTGTTCTCATTATGGGTTCTTTCCCTCTTCAGTTCAGTTCAATTGCTCAGTTGTGTCCAACTCTTTATGACCCCATGAACTGCAGCACACCAGGCCTCCCTGTCCATCACCAACTCCCAGAGTTCACCCAAACCCATGTCCACTGAGTCGGTGATGCCATCCAACCATGTCTTCCTCTGTCATTCCCTTCTCTTCCTGCCCTCAATCTTTCCCAGCATCAGGGTCTTTTCCAATGAGTCAGCTCTTCGCATCAGGTGACCAAAGTATTGCAGTTTCAGCTTCAACATCAGTCCCTCCAATGAACATCCAGGACTGACTTCCTTTAGGATGGACTGGTTGGATCTCCTTGCAGTCCAAGGGACTCTTCAAGAGTCTTCTCCAGCACCACAGTTCAAAAGCATCAATTCTTCAGCGCTCAGCTTTCTTTATAGTCCAACTCTCACATCCATACATCACTTTCCCCCTTACATCTCTGAAAATGCCATTAAGGAACCTGGCTTGTCCTGGATCAGTGGTTCTCAAACTTTAGTTTTTCTTAGCTCAGGCTGCTACAACAAATATACCATGGACTGATGGATTAAGCTATATTAATTTCTCACAGTTCTGGAAGCTGGAAAGTCCAAAAAGCAAGGTGCTGGTAGATTCAGGATGGGGTTTAGCCAGCTTCTTGCAGCCAGCTGCCTCTTGTCTGCTGTGCTCAGGTGGCCTTTCCTCAGTGTATGTTCATGCAAAAAAAGAAGTAGAGAATAGCTCTCTGGTCTCTTCTTGTAAGGGTACTAACAGAGGAAAACAGTAGAATGGGAAAGACTAGAGATACCAGGAAAATTTCTTCAGGAAAATTAGAAATACCAAGGGAACATTTCATGCAAAGATGGGCTCAATAAAGGACAGAAATGGTATGGACCTAACAGAAGCAGAAGATATTAAGAAGAGGTGGCAAGAATCCAGGGAAAACTACACTAAAAAGATCTTAATGACCCAGATAACCACAATGGTGTAATCACTCACCTAGAGCCAGACATCCTGGTGTGCAAAGTCAAGTGAGCCTTAGGAGGCATCACTATGAACAAAGCTAGTGGAGATGATAGAATTCCAGTTAAGCTATGTCAAACCCTAAAAGATGATGCTGTGAAAGTGCTGCACACAGTATGCTAGCAAATTTGGAAAACTCATCAGTGGCCACAGGACTGTAAAAGGTCAGTTTTCATTCCAGTCACAGTGAAGGGCAATGCCAAAGAAGGTTCAAACTACCACCAACTGCACTCATCTCACACACTAGCAAAGTAATGCTTAAAATCCTCCAAGCCAGGCTTCAACTGTACATGAACTGAGAACTTCCAGATGCTCAGGCTGGATTTAGAAAAGGCAGAAGAACCAGAGATCAAATTGCCAACATCTGGTGGATCATTGAAAAAGCAAGAGAGTTCCAGAAAAACATCTACTTTTGCTTCACTACGCTAAAGCCTTTGACTGTGTGGATCACAACAAACTGGAAAATTCTTCAAGAGACAGGAATGCCAGACTACCTAAACTGTCTCCCGAGAAACCTGTATGCAGGTCAAGAAGCAACAGTTAGGACCAGACATGGAAGAAGGGACTGGTTCCAAATTGGGAAAGGAGTATGTCAAGGCTGTATATTGTCACCCTGCTTATTTGACTTATATGCAGAGTACATCATGAGAAACACTGGGCTGGAGGAAGCACAAGCTGGAATGAAGATTGCCAGGAGAAATATCAATAGCCTCAGATATGCAGATGACACCACCTGTATGGCAGAAAGCAAAGAGGAACTAAAGAGCCTCTTGATTAAAGTGAAAGAGGAGAATTAAAAAGCTGGCTCAAAACTTGACATTCGGAAAACTAAGATCATGGGATCCGGTCCCATCACTTCATGGCAAAAAGATGGGGAAGCAATGAAAACAGTGAGAGACTTTATTTTCTTGGGCTCCAAAATCACTGTGGTTGGTGACTGCAGCAATGAAATTAAAAGCAGCTTGCTCCTTGGAAGAAAAGCTATGACAAACCTAAACAGCACACTAAAAAGCAGGGACATTACTTTGCCGACAAAGGTCCATCTAGTCAAAGCTATGGTTTTTCCAGTAGTCATGTATGAATGTGAGAGTTGGACCATAAAGAAAGCTGAGTGCCAAATAACTGATGCTTTTCAACTGTGGTTTGGAGAAGACTCTTGAGAGTCCCTTAGACTGCAAGGAGATCTAACCAGTCAGTTCTAAAGGAGCTCAATCCTGAATATTCATTGGAAGGACTTATGCTGAAGCTGAAGCTCCAATACTTTGGCCGTCTGATGTGAATAACTGACTCATTAGAAAAGACTTTGATGCTGGTAAAGATAGAAGTTGTGAGGAGAAAGGGATGACAGAGGATGAGATGGTTGAATGGCATCACCAACTCAATGGATATGAGTTTGAGCAAGCTCTGGGAGTTGGTGATGGACAGGAAAGCCTGGTGTGCTGCAGTCCATGGAATTGCAAAGAGTTGGACATGACTGAGCAACTGAACCGAACTGAATCCCACGACAGGGACCCTACTCCTGACCTCACTTAAACCTAATTAGATCCTTAAAATCTACCTCCAAATACCATCACATTAGGGTGTCAGTATATAAATATGAGGAAGGGGGTTCAGAGACTCTTGGTCTCACACCCAGAGTTTCTGATACAGTAAGTTTTGAGTAGAACCCAAGAATCTGTGCTTTTCACAAGTTCCCAGGGACTTCCCTGGTGGTCCAGTGGTTAAGACTTCCTTTTCCCATGCAGGGGGTGTGGGTTTGATCTGTGGTTGGGGAGCCTAGATCCCACATACTTTGTGGTCCAAAAAAACAAACAAAACAAAAAAAAACCATAATACAGAAGTAATATTGTAACAATGCAATAAAGTCTTTAACAAGCGGTCCACATTAAAAAAAATTAAAAAAATAAAAAACACAAGTTCCCAAGTGATGCTGATTCTATTAGTTTCCATACTTCAAAAACCATTAACCTAAAGATCACGTCATATATTTTAAAGAGAAAGCATGTTATATAAGAAACAACAATTGATGCTTGTATTCAATCCTTTGACCTCATTTATTTAAAAAAGAATGGCTTGTAGATTTCTTCCAAATTCCCTGTGCTTGTAGGATTTTAAGGGAGATTTAATTCCTTAGTGCCTAATACGTCTGGACATGCCTATGCTTATCTCTCACTTAAATATTTTGAGTTATAAATCAACTGCTGGTAGCTGATCACACTTTGATGATCCCTGATCATCTCTGAACTAATAGAATGAAAAGAAGCAGGTCAACAGATTCATTCAAGTGTCAGTATCACACATACAACTACTCTGTTTTGGAAAAAAGTTCATTTTATTGTTTTGAAGAGCCTCAATCACAGCAGTTTCTCTATAAGATGGTAGATCAGAATTTTCCATGAATGTGGATGTAAATAATGCCTTGGCATCACACTAATAGAGTCAGACAGATTTTTTTTTTTTTCCTAATTGGGAAACTTTTGCGTTGTACTTAAGATTTCAGAAGAGTAATTTTTATGATTCATTTTTTCCTAATTGGGAAACTTTTGCCTTGTACTTAAGATTTCAGAAGAGTGATTTTTATGATTTTTTTTTTCTGGGTCATTATCTTAATTCCCTTCTTAACTTTATTAAATGTAGATTTTTTTTTCTAGAGTCAAATCACAGAAACACAGATAAACACTATGTGCCCACTTCATGACCCTCTATATTAGTTATTACTTTGTAATTGGCTAAAAACAGAAACACAAATCAAAATGGGAAGAACTCCCCATGTCAAAGACCACAGGATTCTCTCGGAACTCAGTGATATAAAAGTAGTCAGGCATCCAGATCAACTAAATCAAGACCTGAACCTGCTCAGGACTCTCTCCAACTGTAATCCAAAAGTCTCTGTTATGTTGCTTCATTCTTTTCTTTAATTGCCAGCTGGATATCTTTGTTCTTCAGTGAACATGTCTGTTATCAACTCTTAAATTTATATTTTATATTATCTTTCTTACAGACAATTCTAAAATAGGAAGTCCTCTGATGGCCTAGTTTGGGTGAGATTCCATCTATGGACTCAACAGCTTGGGCAAAAGACATGGTCAGTTGTTTTCACATGGCATTCTTGGAATGGGGGAAGGAGAGAGGCATTTCCTGTGGAAGGTGAGTTTTGAGCAAAGACAGTAAGCCAAGTTCATAAGACACTTTAATAACCTTGGTGTATTTATGATTAATAATTGTACTATATGTTTAGCCTTGTGTTCTTTTTCATATCCCTGACTATAGAGTATAACTGAAATTAAAAATGCAAGAGTTAGATAATCTGGATTCTACTTCTTCCTCTGACTCTGTTCTTCTGAGCTATTAGACAGTTTAACCTCTAAGACCAAATTCTCCAACTGTTAAGAAAGAGTACATGATGTTTTCTCTTTTACTTAAACACATCTAAATACTTCTTTGTGCCAGGCATTTTCCTTGGTTCTATGAATTATTTGAATAAAGCATGTATCCTGCCCTCAAGACTCAAGTATTTTTGAGGTTATTATTTTGCTTAGTTTTGTAATAGGAGGGAAAGGGACAGGGCACAACTTTGGAAAGAATTACATAGCCCAGTAAAACTCATTCAGTTGTGTCTGGTTCTTTGCGGCCCCATGGACTATACAGTCCATGGAATTCTCCAGCCCAGAATACTAGAGTGGGTGGCCTTTTCCTTCTCCAGCGGATCTTCCCAACCCAGGTATTGAACTCAGGTCTCTCACCTTGCAGGAGGATTCTTTACCAGCTGGGCCACAAGGGGAGCCCAAGGATATTGGAGTTGGTAGCTATCCATGGATGGAGGAGCCTGGTAGGCTGCTGTCCATGGGGTTACACAGAGTCAGACACGACTGAGAGACTTCACTTTCACTTTCCACTTTCATGCATTGGAGAAGGAAATGGCAACCCACTCCAGTGTTCTTGCCTGGAGAATCCCAGGGATGGGGGAGCCTGGTGGGCTGCCGTCTATGGGGTCGCACAGAGTTGGACACGACTGATGCAACTTAGCAGCAGCAGCAGCAGCTGCCTATCCCTTCTCCAGCAGATCCTCCTGACCCAGGAATCAAACTGCAGGGTTTCCTGCACTGCAGAAGGATTCTTTACCAACTTACCTATCAGACATAGACCAAGCACACAACATAAACCGATTAGTATCAAATGGCTTCAAAATGGCAGACGAAGTCAACTTTGATTAGACCTTAATCATCAATCAGCAAGCTAAATGTCACACCCAGAGGCACCATGACAGTTCCAAGGCACTGTCAAAAGACTAAGGAGTGGGTGGTGGCCGATTTCTTGGAAATCTCCACCACTTCCAAAAACCTAGTTGAAATAATTTTCCCACTCATTAGCATATGAAATTACCAAGCCTATAAAACGAACCATGCCACATTTGTGCAGAAAATCCTACAGTCTTCCAAAGGAGATTAGTGGAGATTTTTCAGTTCAGTTCAGTCACTCAGTCATGTCTGACTCTTTACAACCCCATAAACTGTAGCATATCAGGCTTCCCTGTCCATCACCAACTCCTGGAACTTACACAAACTCATTTCCATTGAGTCAGGGATGCCATCCAACCATCTCATCCTCTGTCATCCCCTTCTCCTGCCTTCAATCTTTTCCAGCATCAGGGTCTTTTCCAATAAGTCAGCTCTTCGCATCAGGTGGCCAAAGTATTGCAGTTTCAGCTTCAGAATCAGTCCTTCCAATCAATATTCAGGACAGATTTCATTTAGAATGGACTGGATGGATCTCCTTGAAGTCCAAGGGACTCTTCAAGAGTCTTCTCCAATACCACAGTTCAAAAGCATCAATTCTTCAGCCCTCAGCTTTCTTTACAGTCCAACTCTCACATCCATACACGACTACTGGAAAACCATAGCTTTGACTAGATGGATCTTTGCTGGCAAAGTAATGTCTCTGCTTTTTAATATGCTGTCTAGGTTGCTCATAGCTTTTCTTCCAAGGATCAGTTCAGTTCAGTTCAGCTCAGTCAATCAGTCATTTCTGACTCTTTGCGACCCCACGAAACACAGCATGCCAGGCCTCCTTGTCCATCACCATCTCCTGGAGTTTACCCAAACTCAAGTCCATTGAGTTGGTGATACCATCCAACCATCTCATCCTCTGTCATCCCCTTCTCATCCTGCCTTCAATCTTTCCCAGCATCAGGGTCTTTTCAAAAGAGTCAGCTCTTCGCATCAGGTGGTCAAAGTATTGCAGTTTCAGCTTCAACATCAGTCCTTCCAATGAACACCCGGACTGATCTCCTCCAGGATGGACTGGTTGGATCTCCTTGCAGTCCAAGGGACTCTCAAGAGTCTTCTCCAACACCACAGTTCAAAAGCTTCAATTCTTTGGTGCTCAGCTTTCTTTATAGTCCAACTCTCACACCATAAATGACTATTGGAAAAACCATAGCCTTGACTAGACGGAGATTTGTTGACAAAGTAATGTCTCTGCTTTTTAATATGCTGTCTAGGTTGGTCATAACTTTCCTTCCAAGGAGTAAACGTCTTTTAATTTCATGGCTGCAGTCACCATCTGCAGTGATTTTGGAGCCCCCCAAAATCAAGTCAGCCCGTTTCCACTGTTTCCCCATCTACTTGCCATGAAGTGATGGGACCAGATGCCATGATCTTCGTTTTCTCAATGTTGAGCTTTAAGCCAACTTTTTCCACTCTTGTCTTTCACTTTTATCAAGAGGTTCTTTAGTTCCTCTTCATATTCTGCCATAAATGTGGTGTTATCTGCATATCTGAGGTTATTGATATTTCTCCTGGCAATATTGATTCCAGCTTGTGCTTCTTCCAGCCCAGAATTTCTCATGATGTACTCTGCATGTAAGTTAAATAAGCAGGGTGACAATATACAGCCTTGATGTACTCCTTTCCTATTTGGAATCAGTCTGTTATTCCGTGTCCAATTCTAACTGTTGCTTCCTGACCTGCATACCTTGGAAGCAAAGGTATGGCCAACCTAGACAGCATATTAAAAAGCAGAGATATTACTTTGCCAACAACAGTCCATCTATTCAAAGGTATGGTTTTTCCAGTAGTCATGTATGGATGTGAGAGTTGGACTATAAAGAAAGCTGAGTGCCAAAGAATTGATGCTTTTGAACTGTGGTGTTGGAGAAGACTCTTGAGAGCACTTTGGACACAAAGGAGATCCAAGCAGTCCATCCTAAATGAAATCTGTCCTGAATACTCATTGGAAAGACCGATTCTAAAGCTGAAACTGCAATACTTTGGCCACCTGAGGAGAAGTGCTGATTCATTGGAAAAGACTCTGATGCTAGGAAAGATTGAATGTAGGAGGAGAAGGGGATGACAGAGGATGAGTTGGTTGGATGGCATCACTGACTCTATGGACAGGACTTTGAGCAAGTTCAGTGAGTTGGTGATGGACAGGGAAGCCTGGCGTGCTGCAGTCCATGGGCTGCACAGAATTGAATGTGACAGTGTGACCTCACTGAACTCAACTGAAAGCTTTAGTGGAATGCATCCATGCCTGTTTGTTTACATATGATGTAGGTTTGCTTTCAGACTACACAGCAGAGTTAAATAGTCTGACAGAGACCTTCTGGCGTGCAAACCAAAAATATTTACTAACTGGTTCTTTTCTGAAAAACCTTGGCAACTCCTGATATAAGTGAAAACACAAGACTAGTATGATAGCTGATTTCAATAGGGAAGAACCTGCCACGTGACACCTGGAACCAATAAGGCTATAATTAATCTCTACTTACTTTTCCTCCTCCCAGCCCCCACCAACACCTCCCACTTCTTCACCCCAGCACCCAGTTTTGATAGGTACCCTTCTCAAGCTCGCACAGCACTGAAAGTGTTAGTCACTCATCCTGTCTGACTCTTTGCCATCCATGGACTGTAGCTCACCAGGCTCCTCTGTCCATGGGATTCTCCAGGCAAGAACACTGGAGTGGGTTGCCATTTCCCTCTCCATGGGGTCTTCCCCACCCACGGATTGAACCCAGGTCTCTCACATTGCAGGCAGATTCTTTAACTGTTTGAGCTACCTGGAAGCACAGCCCTACTGACCTACAAAGCACCAGAAACTAGTTTATTTTCAGCCCCGTACTGACATCCTTCCAGTTATCTTTTCAATATCTGACCAAATATCACTCGATGAAGTGTGATGGAATAAATGAATGAATTAATTTTGAGCTTTTCTTGATATGTGATCTCTATTACCTGAGTGGATTAAATTGGCAAATGTTTAAAATACCAAACACTGAAATGAATAGAATTTAGTATGTCATCCGTCTCTAGAGAGAATGTTGTTTCTGTGTGCAGAAGCAGTAAAGGAAATTGCGCAGGGAAGGTTGATTTAAAAAAAGAGTCCTGTTACAGAAAAAAAAAACTCACATGGTCATCCACTAAGAGCCCTCTAATGTGGAATGGTTTGGTGGGAGGGTTTGATCAGAAGCCTCACAGATTCCAAAGCCTGATTTTGTAGGTTTAGCAGATTTATGTCTTAGTGGCAGACTAATGTTAAACAGAATCTTGGGACTAAATGGCAATTCAGTTTACAACCAGAAATGTAATTGCCTCAAAAAACAGGAATATTTTTAACTACTTGACAAGGCCATTTTGTCTCTGTGGGCAATCTGTGCAAGAAGTCAAATCACAATCAGTGAATTATTCATTTAATTAATTTATTAATTTACAATGAGGCATAGCAGTGAGATTTTGCCTCTGGGATTGGCCCGTGCTCTTTTGCTTAACACATTTTTCTTTCTATATGTTAATATATTTCATCAGGCTAGGGGATTTTACATATCTCTGCTCTGATCCACTGTGGTTTAATTTTCTAAAGGCAGTCTTGCTATACTTATTTCCTAGAGTTGGAAAGAAGAGTAGAGTACTGATAATTTTTATATATTTTTAAAAGTCTATAAGAAAGATAAAAACAATATGTGAAATACTTATTATACAAATAGCTCATTCATATGTCTATAATCATAAGGTATCAAACAAAAAATAAGGAGCAGATAATTTACAGAAGAAAGTTTTTTAATCTGAGAAAATGACTTCAAATGAGTGCAAGTTAACAAGTTCAGTGGCCATTGTTGGTTTTTTTTTGTTTTTTGAAGGCTTATTTTTATAGGAAGAAGTAAAACAACTAAATTAAAGATGTGTATAAGAGACAGTGTTTTAGAGGCATTAAACATAACTGTCAAAGGAATGTAGAAAATGAAAAAAATGATAATATAAAACTAAGTGACTATATTAATATTTTATTTTACTATGCCAAAAAGTTAATATTTAAAAAGACTAGAAGGAAGTATCCAAGAATATTGATAGTAATTTTGTATAGGGGACAGGAATTGAATATAAAATAGTTTTATTTTCTGAAATTATAATATTTTTTAAATTAGGATTAATTAAAATAAGTTGTAGCCAGATACTCACTAATGTCCTTACTGTTTTAAAGGGTCTATTACTCAAATAAAGACAAAATTTGTCAAACTGAGGAAAAGAACAAGCTTAGAATGAGAGATCTTGTATAATGTTATTTATATAAAATAGAAAATAATACCATCTACCATTTATGCAAACGTACACATGTAGTAAATATACAGAAGCATGAATGGAAACAAGCATGTAAACTCCATGATGGAAGTTTAACCTAGAAAACAAGACAAGCAAGCATAAATGGGACTTCAACAAGTTAGCATATTTCTTAAAAAAAAAGTAAATATGTGCAGTCAGTATGGTAGAAAGACAACACCTCTAAAATGCAGGTGGTGTATACATGATTATGTATCAGCTATTTTGTTGTAAATGTTCTTTCTTCCTGTCTTTATATTTGAAATCTATTTTATTTAAAGAAATCTATTTTAAGTCTCATGTTCACAGGGCTACTGATGGAGCCATCCATGAGCCCAAAATAAATTATAGAAGTGCTTCATATGTAAGTCTTTTCTTGAAAGTTAGGAAAAAATATTCTGACTCTGCATAGCATAGAACAGGAAGGCAGCCGGGCACAACCTTTAAAAGAATGACAGAGATGTTGAGGACATAGCATAAACTGGTTACCACCAACTAGGTCCAAAATGGTGGACAAGAGAACTTCCACTAGGCCTTCAGCCTCATTATACACTTATTATAATACATCAGAAAGCTAAACTCACCTACAGACACCAGGACAGTTCTAAGCACAGTCATAAAAAGCCAAAAGTGGGCAGTGACCCAATTCCTGGAGATCTCCACTCCATCCCCAAAATAGTTGGAATAATCCTCCCACTCATTCGCCTATAAAAACTAACCACCCTGTATCTTAGGGCCTCTTACCTGCTGAGATGGTCCAGACTCTAACTATAGAGTGTGCATCTTCCTGAATTAGCCATCTTTTACTTTACTATGACTCTTGAATTCTTTCCTGAGGGAAGCCAAGAACCCACGTTGGCACCATCCCAGGGCCTCGCCTGAGACCCGAGATGTGACCATCCTTTTACACCCCACTTTCTTTCCTGCAACAAGCTCCAGCTTTCAAAATTTTAATTTGAAAAGAAAAGTCAAGAAGAATGTGAACTCTGAGGCATCTCTGCATGTATCCAGCACTGCTACTTGAGTGGAAGAAAAGAATGGAGGTTAAAATGACTTGAGGAGTATGGTTATTTCATTTCAATTATTATCATATTGCTTGCCTTATTGTCATGCTTTCTTTACTTTAAATCATTTAGTGGAATTACAATTTAGGGTTAAATTGATTACCCAATGGTAATTATTGTATTTGAGTTCCAAATGTAGCAAAAAATTTTTTGTAGAAGACTAGTTGCAAGTTGACCCAGAAGTCCCTGTAATAAAACAAAATTTCTCTGGAAAGGGACATGATTTTTTTTAAGATAATTAGTCTAGTGAAGTATTTAACTATGAAAGGCACAATCTGGTGTGAAATAAAATTCATACTTTATGGCAAGATCAAAAACTTTAAACATAAAATTTTTTCGGCCCTTTGGCTTCTTCTGTCCCTAATGTTCATTGTATATCTGCATTATGCATCAACCAGATCTCACCCATCAGCAGAAATACCTGCTCAACAATAAAGAGCAACAGTGTCCTAGCGTCAAGACAACTCCTTAAAGATAACGTTCCCTCTAGAGCTTGTAAGAGGTCACATGATCTAGCACGATGACCTGAAGATCTGGATTATGTAAACTATCAATAGTAACATCATTTGATGTACATCCCTCTGTCTCAAAAACTTACGCAACTGGGCCTTGACTTCTAATGGAGCTCTCTGAGATGCTCTTCCCAAGCTATCATCCTCAAACTTGGCTCAAATGAAATTTTCCATTTCTTCCTTCAGTTGATGGATTAATTTTTCTTTTACAATGGATATCAGATGTCTGCAGAAATATGTTGAATTTCTTGGAAAAATAATTTAACAGACTTTGAATCTTGATCTGGAAGTTGAAGGAAACAAGTATTCTGGAAATCCCCAAAGAAAGTAAAGAGGAGAAACAGGAGGCAGAAGATCCCAGCTAAGCAGGGGTGTGTAAAGTTTTTTGGCTGGAGGGGAGAGTCTGAGGATAGCGGCCAGTGAGGAAAATTTGGTGTCTAGTTGGTTTTCAACAGAGTCAAGTTCAAGGTTCAGCTTGAAGTTGTAGACTCTTCTGCTCACATTTCCTGTTAGGAATGATTCTTCAGTAAAATCCTCTTACATTCCCAGGTAGAACTAGGGAACATTCTCAAATGAAGGGAGACATGTGGTGATCATTGTTGGAATGAGAGATGTGGGGGGGAAGCAACAACAAAGATGTGTCGGTGTGTGAGTTTCCTCAGGCTACTATAGTAAATGACCAACCTAGACAGCATATTAAAAAGCAGAGACATTGCCAACAAAGGCCCGTCTAGTCAAGGCTATGGTTTTTCCAGTGGTCATGGATGGATGTGAGAGTTGGACTATAAAGAAAGCTGAGTGCGGAAGAATTGATGCTTTTGAACTGTGGTGTTGGAGAAGACTCTTGAGAGTCCCTTGGACTGCAGGGAGATCCAACCAGTCCATCCTAAAGGAAATCAGTCCTGGGTGTTCTTTGGAAGAACACCAACTCAATGGACATGGGTTTGGGTAAAGTCTGGAGTTAGTGATAGACAGGGAGGTTTGGTGTGTTGCGGTTCATGGCATCACCAAGAGTCGGATACGACTGAGTGACTGAACTGAACTGAACTATAGTAAATGGTCACAAACTGTGCAGCTTAAAACAACAGAACTTTATTCTTGCAGTACTGGAGGGCAGAAGTCTGAAATCAAGATGGTGGCAGAGCCTTGTTTTCTTTGAAGCCTCTGGGGAGAAATCCTTCTTTGTCTTAAGTTTCTCATGGCTCCAGCAAGTCTTAGCACTCTTTGGCTTATAACCAGATCACTGTAATCCTTGTCTCTGTCTCCACGTGGTCTTCACTGTGTCTCTACGGCATTCTCTTCTTATCAAGATGTCCATCACTGGCTTCAGGGCCCAGCAGAATCCAGTATGACCTCATCTTAGCTTAACTACACCTGCAAAGACCCTACGTCCTAATAAAGGCACATTCTGAGGTTTCAGGTGGAAAGGAATTGCTAGAAAGCCTATTAAACCCACTATCATAGTTGTCACAGGGATTTGAAAGAGGAAATGAAGGGAATATAATTTTTTCATATTTTCATCAAACTGCTTTAGACAGGAGGCACTGGAATTGCCTTACAATATGAGGGTGGTTCTCAAACAATTTGTTACAATTTTATTTCAGGATTAAAGGACTGACCACCCCCACCCCCAACCCCGCCCTGGATTTGAGGACTACGGAATAGCTGGGTAGTAGACATTTGGTTGCACTGGAAATTAGTGACTTAGCAAAATTAACAATGATGACAGTGAACACCCATAGTTCAATAACCAAGAGACTGAGAATGTGTTGCATCAAAATAAATGGCAGTAAACTCAGAAGATATGGAGTAAATCTGTTACAACTTAAAAGTTCTTCCTTTGTGGTGGATTAAGCAGAATGTGAGTGAGAACACAGCAGAAGCAGGGGGTGAGGGTAACCAGAGCGTCCAGGAAGGGTCCTGCAAGGTAAGCCACGGTGGGAGATATTTCTGGAACACTTCATGTGCAAGTAAGTAACTCCGCTGGCTGTTCTAAGGAATCTGACCTTGAGATTCACATTGTTGGGAGCACAGTAGCCAGAGAACCAGGTTAAGGGGGCAAATGATCCGTTGTGACCTGGGAATTCCCTGGTGGTCCAGTGGTTAGGATTCTGTGCGCTCACAAAAGAAACAATCTTGTATTAGTGTAAGATGATGTTCACTGCAGAACAGGAAGCCAAGACCCAGTTCTCTGAAGAAGGAAGGAAAGTCATTTGGGCCTCCAAGCTTGTGGAGACATGGGAAGTGGTGTGTTGGGTCTCTCTGCTCCATCTGAACTCTAGCACATACTTGAGTGAATTATAAACTTTGCTGATGCAAAAGACCTGGCTGGAACTGTATGGTTTTTTTTTTTTTCCTTCTCATTATCTCTGCTGAGAGTCAAGCTGTGAGACAGCTGGGATAGGTCTAAACAGGACCAGTGCTAAGCCCTAGACTCATTACTGATTTAAATCTCTATTTCAATTTACAAGACATATTAGCTATACACACTATTAAGGAATATATCTATTGCTTCTTAATGGAACACTATGTGTTTTTAGCAACCATTTGTGGAATCATATAAAGCTAAAAACACCACATAACTGTTGAGAATGATCAGTGTTTATGTAAGTTACATGGAGCCATCACTGCTTGGGGACACTGCTCTGCTGAAGCCCAGTTGGGCCCCTGAGGAAAGGACAGTGAGCAGTTAAACAAGAAACATGACGAAAGAAATGGGACGTCCAAGCAGCAGCATAATTGGAAAAAAAAAAGTGTTCAAATTGAGCCAGTTACGGAAATAAAGATAGAATATTAACAGGTAGCTTCTTCCCCTGGCACACATGAGTAGCTCTCAGAAAGGTAATGGAAGCTTGGTGAGTATTCCAGAAAGACTATGCTTCTGAGTTAATACTCTTTAGGGAGAGACTGGAGGCAGTGGCTGGAACAGGATATGAAGGAAGAAACATAAACAGAGATTAAATGAGAAAGCTTTCTTGGAATCTGACCTAGTGGAATTCATGTTGTAAGAACTTTTTCTTCCTTAAGGTCTTCAAATGATTATGGCCATCCTAGATAATCAAATTGCTCATTACAAATCTCCCTCTCTCCACACCCTCCATATGATATATTCATGGTATTTATATATAAAAATATAGAAAACTAGTGTGGGAGTGTTGGATGGAGTCATAGAAACAAATTGGAACTTTGCAGATCAACACACCAGGTTTTGCGTTTCTGTTCTACCACTTATTAGAGGTGAGCTTCAGTTTCTAATCTATAAAATGGGAATGATGATAAGACTTACCTCAAAGGCTCTTCTGAAGATCAGATGAGATAATGCATTAAAGCCCCTGGTGCTGAGCAAATATTCTCCAAACACTCATTACAATTATTTTATGGTTGGAGAAGAAGCCTTGACTTTGGTCAGCTGATTGCTTTGAGAAAGACTGGGATTCATTCAAGGGTGTGCTGAGTCCTCAGCATTAATCAAATGAAAGATGTACTGATATTTCATATCGTGGTATGAGTTTCATTGTATGTAGTCTTAATGGGCAAAAAGCACAGCAGAAAGCACAGACATTAGTACTTGGTACCTTTAGGACAGAGCATAACACAAAGTATTTAATGTACAGCAGGAATTCCATTTGCCTAAAACACATACACTTTGAAGTTAGGGTGAGAACACAGCAGACTATTAGGACAAGCGTTAGAACTTGATGCAGACTTATTTTCTTTTTAGCATATGTTATTAAATCGGGTGTCATGTGCCCAGTTGAACTGGGCATTCAGCATCTACTTTTGTCTAGAGAAAAAGCCCTTCTGCCCTAATGTGGAAAGTTCAGGTTAGTATTTCACACATGTAAGAAGTTCTTTGCAGTCTGGGGGGCCAGATAGCTTGTGAACTGAATCCCCTAGCATGGTGTTCCAGGGTGTCTGGGTTCAGGGTCATCCTGAGGCCAATGTAGACCAAGTCTTGCTGGAAGGAAAGATGGCTCCCAGCTGTCGCCTGGCCCCCAGCACAGAACAACGTAGGACATCCAATGAAACCACAGGCAAAGAGATCCGACGCATCTTCAGACGTCTGCAATAATTGGCTCCTCAACGTTGCTAGTTTGCTAGCATTGAGGATGGGATGTCTGATTGCTCCCTGCCCTTCTTCTCCTGGAGACCTTAGTGTCAAGCCCGCACAAACCCAGAGTACCACTGACAACTCTAATTTGTTTCAACCTTTCCTGGAGCTTTCTCATCAGCAGCGTCGTGGGCTCGTACTTCATTCCTCAGAGCCTGGAACTCCTGTTTTATTAGCCTGACATTTTGTTCTGACCTGTGTTGACAGCTTCTGGCCTCTGGTGGGCACTCTGTTTAGTCGCTCCTTTTATTTATAACTTACGCTCTTTTCCTCGGCTCAGACAAACTCATTGATTTGTGATCTGGTCACACTTGCGTTGCTCTATCTAATGTAAAATCTTATCCGAGTCTCCAGCATCTCTCTTTTTTGTCCATGGCATTTATTTGGCTTCTTGCATCTTCATTTGGCACACACTCATGTTCTGATTATGGATTTAAATGTCTGCATTAGACCAGTGAGAAAGAATAGCTCCGGGTTAGAGAGAGCCATGGGGAACTATGCCTTACGAGTGTTAAGCACTTCATGATTTTACAGAGCCCTCTACATACATGGAGTATCGTATGTGACTCTCACGACAACCCTGTGAGGTGAGTGATACAATGCCCATTTCACAGCCGAGAGAATGAAAGTGGGCAGACACATAGGGACGCTACTGAGAATTCTCCTAGAACCTTAATATCCTGAATCCTGGGACTATATGTGTTAAAACTTGAAGGCAAGGAAAGGTGAGGAAATTCCATCTGTTGATTAATAGAGAGAGAGATAGACATTCAAAATGAACAAGGAATCCCATAGCTTTCTTTTTTTGTAGTTTGTCTTTTCCTACTTTTTCTCCTTTCTCATTTTCAGCTTTTTTACCTACAAAAAATATCTTCAGTTCTACTGAAATATTTCTTTTTCTCCAGGATCTATACAGGATATTTAAAGCACAAAGAATTGCTTAAAAAATGTTTTTCTTTATAGTTTTTATTGAGTAACATAACTAACACACTTAGAAACTTTGTTTTTACATGTGCTTTTACCAAGGATATTAAATGCAGCAGGCTGGTGAAAAGAGGTTTACAGAATAAAATAGTTTCAGCATTTTTTTCAGCATTTTTTTTTTTTTTTTTTGTATAATCAAATATTCTTGCTTGAAAGAGCCAGGTAATTTAAGGCAACAAATTTTGACTTTTTTTTTTTTTTGGCTAAAAAATGTTGAAGGAACTGCCCCAGTTCCACTTGACTTCATGATAAAACTTGAAAAAATATGCCATAAACTGGAGAAAAGAAGACAAGAAGGTAAACTAAGCAAATCAAAGTCAATTTACCTTTTGAAAATTCTAAGGAATTGAAGACTCTTGATCCCCTCTGAACACCCACGGAGCCCAGTTCCTTCCCCCATCTAACCCTGCTCTAATGCATAACTGCTTGTGTCCATGTCTATGTTTTTCAGGGACAATTAGTTCTGGAAGGCCAGAGACAACAGCTATCATTAGCTGTTAAGTCTAGCCCCAGGAGGTATATGGTAAACATATGCTGAACAAACAAATGGATTCATTTATGGCATCGCTATCTCTGGCTGAGACTGATATGTTTGAGGGTACAGAACTCACATATAATCTGTTACCATGAAATTTCCCCTGGGAGCCAATGGATTCAGGAGACACTAGATGAGTGGGTGGCAGAGTGATCCTGGCCTGGCTCTATAAGAGGGTAGGAGAGAGCAGTCTGCAAGTCAATCCATGGAGGCATCCCAGCTCAGGGACAGTGGTCATGGAGAGGTGCTGGAGAGCAGACAGGTATGAGCAGGGGAGCAGAGGCCCCAACAGCACCAAAGGACCAGCAGAGGAAGGCATGCGGAAGCTGACACCATGTAGGAACCAAGGTCGTTTGGAGGAGCCACAAGGGGATCCTGGAGTCAGCTGTGCTGATGACTTGTCCAGAGATGAAAGGCCTTTTAATGAGATGGTAGCACGGGGTGTCCCGCCCAACCCACCTGATCTTCCAAGGGGCCTGCCCTAAAACGATCAGGGAGTTACGCTGGTCCTGACACATGTATGAAAGAGGAAATAAGAATGAAATTAGAACATGCTCCCACACTGTACACAAAAATAAATGCAAAATGGATTAAAGGCCTAAATGTAAAACCAGGTATTATCAAAAGGAAAACATAGAGGAAAACATAGAACACTCTCTGACAAATATCACAGCAAAATCTTTTTTGACCTACCTCCTAGAGTAATGAGGATAAAAACAAAAATAAGCAAATAGGACCTAATTAAACTTATAAGCTTTCGCATAGCAAAGAAAATCATAAACAAAATGAAAAGACAACCCACATAACGGGAGAAAATATTTGCAAAGTGACCGACAAGGGATTTATTTCCCAAATATACAAACAACTCATGGGGCTCAATACCAAGGAAACAAACAGCCCAATCAATAAATGGGCAGAAAATCTAAACAAACATTTCTTCAAAGAAGATACACACATGGCCAAGAGGCACACAAAAAGATGCTCAACATCACTAATTACCAGAGTAATGCAAATCAAAACTACAATGAGGTATCACCTCACACAGGTCAGAATGGCCATCATTAAAAAATCTACAAATGATAAATGCTTGCAAGGGTGTGGAGAAGAGAGAACCCTCCTACACTGCTGGTGAGAATCTAAATTGGTATAGCCACTACTAAGAACAATATGGAGGTTCCTTAAAAAGCTGAAAATAGAACTACCATATGATTCAGCATTCCCACTCCTGGGCATATATCCAGAGAAAGCCGTAATTGGAAAAGACACATGTACCACAGTGCTCACTGCAGTACTGTCTACAATAGCCAGGACATGGAAGCAACCTAAATGTCCATCAACAGAGGAATGGATAAAGAGGAGGTGGTGTGGAAAATTACTCAGCCATAAAAAAGAACAAAGTAATGCTGTTTGCAGCAACGTGGTTGGACCTAGAAATTGTCATACTAAATGAAGTGAGTCAGACACAGAAAGACAAATATCATAATTAAAGAATGGTACAAATGAACCTATATGCAAAATGGAAACAGAGTCACAGATACAGAAAAGAAAAAAAAAAAAACAGTTACGAAGGAGGAAGCGGGGAGGGATAACTTGGGAGATTGGGATTTTCATATACACTCCACTATATGTAAAATAAATAACTAACAAGGACCTACTGTATAGCACAAGGAATTCTACTTAATACTCTGTAATGATCTATAAAGGAATAGAATCTAAAAAAGAGTGGATATATGTATATGCATAACTGATTCATTCTGCTGTATAGCAAAAACCAACACAACACTATAAATCGACTGTGTGTATGCGCTAAACCGCTTCAGTTGTGTCCAACTCTGCGACCCTATAGACCATAGCCCTCTAGGATCCTCTGTCCATGGGATTCTCCAGGCAAGAATACTGGAGTGGGTTGCCACGCCCTACTCCAGGGAATCTTCCCAATCTAGGGACTGAACCCAAGTCTCTTATGTGTCCTACATTGGCAGGTGGGTTCTTTATTATTAGTGCCACCTGGGAAACCAAAAACCTGAACTCCCTCCCCCCAAACAAAATAGGAAGTCAATGATTATTTTCATTATATTTAAATCACACTTGAAAAATATTTTTTAAAATTATAGCAAAATAATTCAACATCAATTTTCATATATCAGAATTAATTGAAGATGTGGGGAATAAGGTACTTTCAAGCAGAATAAATTGGTGCAACCTTTTAGGAGACATTTGCAAGAATTCACCAAATTGTAAAATACATGTCACCTTTGAATTATTGATTCTACTTCAAGCAAATTCTCTATTAAAAAACATTCCCAAAAGATCACATAAGAGAGTGCTGAAGGTAGCATTGTTTCTTAAAGCCAAGCTAAAGCAAACAAAAATCATCAAGTGTTCATCATTAGGGAATTGAATGATATATTATGCTAATTAGGGCAGCGCTGTATTAATGGAATAGTGTGTAGCCACTGAGAGAGAAAAAAATATCATAAGTATTGCCATGGCAGATGATTGGTATGCTAACTTAAATAAGAAGACAGACTACACTGTGTAGATGTTTCTGGATATGATTCTTTCTGTGTTTTTGAAACATTATGGAATTATATACTCTGCTGCTACTGCTGCTAAGTCACTTCAGTCGTGTCCAACTCTGTGTGACTCCATAGACGGCAGCCCACCAGGCTCCCCCGTCCCTGGGATTCTCCAGGCAAGAACACTGGAGTGGGTTCTACATGGGAGGATACATGGAAAGGAATCTGGATGCTATGTACACACTTTTATACACGGAAATTCCTCTTAACACTTCTTCAAAGAAAGCAAGCACATAAACTTCAAAACAGCCATGAAAATACCTGTAAGTGAAAACATTTCTGAACACATCTGAAAACAAAAAAATGTTCAAAGCATTTGAAAGCCTCAGGTAACAAAAGAAAGGGTGGGTGTCTGGTTAAACAGGCTGCAAAATAAAGGTTTCCCTTATTTGCCAAGCTTGGCCAGAGTCAAGGTTAAGTAACTCAGAGAATGTCTTAAGGCAAGACAAGAAGGAGATAAAGAACCAAAGATGGAGAGTCCCGTGAACAGGAGCCTGGCAGGCTACAGTCCTTGGGGTTGCAAGAGTCAGACAAGACTTAGTGACTAAACCACCACCAAAGGAAGAAATAAATTTTGAGATAAACATGCAGATAGAGAAGAATTACACAGAAGCTCAATGCAAATAAGTGGGTGACAGGGGAAAGGGGAAGAAATGGAATAAAAAGTAAACATCTGATCAAAGGGATCACATCAAAAAATAAATGGACACAAAGGAGACTTCTTCCTATCCATGGACTGTAGCCTGTCAGGCTCCTCTGTCCATGGGATTATCTTGGCAAGAACACTGGAGTGGGTTGCCATTGCTTTCTCCAGGGAATCTTCCTGATTCAGGGATCAAACCCACGTCTCCTGAGTCTCCTGCATTGGCAGGCAGATTCTTTACCCCTGAGCCACCTGAGAAGCCCTCAATACAATAACAACAATACTAATAATCACTGACTCACACTAAAGCACTTTGAGGATAAACAATACTCAGTATTGTTCAATTTAAGGGCACACACAGTTCAACAATGAAGCAATTACAGAAACGATTGTAGAAAGCATCATGTGATTATACCACACTTAAATGGCTGGCATTCACAATGGTGACCCTAAGTTGCCTACCTGTGTCATCCACACACACGGTTAGGTTAAAATAATTATTTTTAATAAGACAGAAAAATTAATCCTGCATTTTTAAAACAATAACTACAATAGAGAACTGCTAGATTTTTATGGTTCCATGAAAGGATTTGCCAAAATCTGTCTCAATCAGATTCCTGATGGGTAAAGATTATGATCATCTCTGTGTGTACCAGCTATTCTCACAGCACACACACATATACACATTACATGCAGTGCCTAGTGCGAATGCAGAGGAGGAACACATTGGTTTCTGAGAAGTCAAATGTGAATTCCTCATTTCCTTTCAAAATTTTTTTCATTATATCTGGTAGGTTCAGTCTAGACATACAAATGTTGACTTATAAAGATAAGTCATCTAATATTTAGTTTTCAAGGTCCAATTTACAGATTCTCTACATTAGAATATAAAATCACCATTCCATTTACAGAGAGTCCTGTTGTGAAATCTATGCTATTGCAGTTTGCAAAGTCTGGGATATTGAATATTACTTGTCAAGTTTTTATCAAAAAAAACACAAAAAATCCCAGCTGTCACAGAATTAGTCTGTCAGGGTTCTTAGATTGTACAAATTCCTATATGTAACATTTCAGTTATTTCGGTTAGTAGGTAAGGAGGCTGTAATTGTTTCTATTCATAAGCTTGATTTTCCTTCAGCAGATTGAAATTGGCTTGAAAATTGAGCAATTTTCTGTGTGAAATTTTTAGAAAATTACACTCATCACAAAAACTAAATACAAATGGGTAATGAGATTTAGAGTTGTGTAATTTAATCTATTTGCTTTATTCCAATTAGCACAGTTTACTTGTAGAAAACTGGGGCTGACTTTCAGAGCATCTATGGATCAACACTGAAGTTCTCAACCTCTCCCTCAAGAGTAGCCCACCACCATCACAAGCTTGTTTATTACAGAGGCACAGAGGAAAAAGAAACAAGAAATTATAAACTTACTTTGCATGCTTCCACTCCCTTTTTCTCCCTTCTGGCCTTTTTGCCCATTAATTCCTTAAAAAAAAAAAAAGGAAAAAATATTACTTTAGGCAATTCACAATGCTTGCCCTAAAAGGAGACAGAGCATGGTGAGGTCATCTGGAACATCAGTGTATAACAACCTTCAGATGCTCAGACATAATAATGTTGATGGTGATAATGATGATGATGATAGCTATCATTTTAGAAGGCTATTATGAACTTGGCATTTTATGCGTAGGTCCTTTACATACATTATATCAGATTCCTTACCAGGGCATTAGGTGTTCCATCTTCCTAAAGTAAGCAAAACTGAGGAGTAAGCAGTTTGTTTGGGGCTTACGCATTCTCCTTTTTATCCTTTTTATCTGTGTCTTCCTCCCTTCCCCAGAAAGTCTAGTGTCCACCATCTCATTCCAAACCTTGATTTCTCATTCCCATTACAATTTTTCTATCTTACTTTCTATTTCTTTTCTCTTTTGTGTGAAGCCTCTCAAAGACTGAGCGGTGAAAAGAACTGGGAGTGCTGAGATCCTGATTACCTCAGTCCTGGGGAAAGCTGGGAAGGTTTAAGGGGGTATCTAAACCTCTAGGCTTCAAGAAAGAGATGGGAATACCAGACCACCTAACCTGCCTCTTGAGAAATCTGTATGCAGGCCAGAAAGCAACAGTTAGAACTAGACATGGAACAACAGACTGGTTCCAAATAGGAAAAGGAGTACGTCAAGGCTGTATATTGTCACCCTGCTTATTTAACTTATATGCAGAGTATATCATGAGAAACGCTGGGCTAGAAGAAGCACAAGCTGGAATCAAGATTGCCGGGAGAAATATCAGTAACCTAAGATATGTTGGCTGGATGGCATCATGGACTCGATGGACGTGAGTCTGAGTGAACTCCGGGAGATGGTGATGAACAGGGAGGCCTGGGTGCTGTGATTCATGGGGTCTCAAAGAGTCAGACACAACTGAGCGACTGAACTGAACTGAACTCAAGAAATTTTGAGAAATTTTGGCTTTGTGAAATTTCATTCACATAGTTAGAGGTGTGGTACAAAAGATATTCTAATAAGGCTTAGGGCTTCAGATACTTACGGAAACATCACTAAGACCCTGCTCTTTGCTAATTGGCTGCTATTTCATCCATGGTTCCATTCGGAAAGGTTGATCCAGAGGATCAGTCCTTAGCACCAACAAGAGACTTCATGAGGGACAATCCCGTCTCATGAGAGGGGTGCTGCTCTTGCTTATTTATTCTCCTTCCAAGGGTTCTCAGTTGGCTGTCTTGCAAATAATAACCTTCCTGGTATAAAATGCATGACTGATCACAGTGCCATCTAGCTCTATGTCAAAATCTTTGTTAACATTCTTGATTTCCTCTAATAACAAACAAGGACTGCTCTCTTTTCATCCAAGAACTCAGAAAGCAGAGTTCAAAAACTCATGAGCTTTGGATAATAACAATCATTTTAAAACCTCTTGTGTTGAATTATTTTGCTTGGTCACTTATTAGGTATGTGGCTCAGATCAAGTCTTTAAATTGCCGGGAGAAATATCAATAACCTAAGATATGCAGATGACACCACCCTTATGGCAGAAGGTGAAGAGGAACTAAAAATTGATGGACAGGGAGGCCTGGCGTGCTGCAATTCATGGGGTCGCAAAGAGTCGGACACGACTGAGCAACTGAACTGAGCTAAAGTTTATTCTTCTTTCAAATGAAAAAAAAACAATACTTTCTATTGCAGAGTTGCCTTGAAAATTAGCAACCATGTTTAGAAAAGGCCTTGCCCATAAGAGCTGCATGGGAGAGATGGGAGCTCTCATTATTTGTTGAACAGCATCACTTAGTTAGAATGGTCTCCATGATTTTATTCTCAGTGAATCAGAGAGGATATTTTCATTTCAGTTCACTTTTTTATGGTACAGTTATTTTAAACTTTTATTTTTCAGTTTTACTCTTTATTTTGGATTTTATTTTTTTATCTGTTTTTTCCTCTAGTTTACTTTGCTTCATCTATGCTTTGTTTTTGAACACTTGTCCTTATTTTACTTTTAGAGAAGATTTTTTTTTGATCCCCAACTTACTGTATTTTTAAAAATACAAAATAATGTGTGATTTTATTAAAAATTAAAATTTTATTGTGAAGATTTCATGAAATACCAACCATTCTTTATCAGAGCATGATACAGAGAAAGTCTCTAATTGTTCTACATATATGATTACAATGTACATCATTAAATTCACTTTTTACTTATGATTCAGTCATTTCAGGTAATATTAAATTGACAAGAATCATTAATCTTGCACAAAGTACCCAAAATCATTTCTACTTTTTTTTTGGGGGGGGGATGGTAGGCTTTTATGAGATATAATAATAAAGTTTTAGATTCCATCAAGAGGAAAAATCTAAGATATCAAACAAAAATTGGGGATAGGAGTTTAAAACGGTGTAACTGGTCAGTTCTAATTCTTTTCAGAGAAGATAGTAAACAATTTTATCATTCTAGCACTATTTTCACAATCAGAAAATAGTTGTAAAATGATTCTTGGAAGTCTTTTGATACTGCAATTTGTCTTCAGTATTTAAACAACAGAATGGTTTAAACCAAAGATCTGAGCAAATGACCTACTTTTTTTCTTATAAATAAAAACAAATGTTTTGTGTTATTTTAGCCTGATTCAGAGATTTCCTCACAGATGGCATTTGGAAATCTTTTTTCACACCTGAACACATGAAAAACATCCTTTCTAGAGAACAGGGTTCCTCCCTCCTTTATGAAGCAATGCCTTAGGCTAAAAATGAGCCCAACAACTTTGTCAAAATCTGGAGTTAACCACCTCCTGTCAGATATGTCACTCTTCCATCAAAAATAAAGAACTAATATTTCTGACGATCACTGAAAAATGAGAAGTAGATGGTATGTAACATACTGCCATGCTAAATTCTAAGATCAGAGGAGCTATTCTCACCGACATCATTATGACGTGAGCATTATCAGAGCCCCTGCCACGAGGCAGGCACTGGGTTCCCGTTTTCACTTGCAGGCACACTCTGCTCAGCCAGTCTTTCCACATCGATTCAGATGTGACACCCTCCCTCCTCGGCCTAGTGCTTCTGTCTCCTAGATTCTTCACCTTCAATCTTCTTCCTAACCTGTCACAGTCTTTTTCACCTTTCTTTCCTCTGTATCTTCAGCCACTCCTGTATTTCACCTGGCCATCAGATTTAAGGGCCTAGATCTGATGGATAGAGTGCCTGATGAACTATGGAATGAAGTTCGTGACATTGTACAGGAGACAGTTTCAAAAGCAGAGACATTACTTTGCCGACTAAGGTCCGTCTAGTCAAGGCTATGGTTTTTCCTGTGGCCATGTATGGATGTGAGAGTTGGACTATGAAGAAGGCTGAGTGCCGAAGAATTGATGCTTTTGAACTGTGGTATTGGAGAAGACTCTTGAGAGTCCCTTGGACTGCAGGGAGATCCAAACAGTCCATTCTGAAGGAGATCAACCTTGGGATTTCTTTGGAAGGACTGATGCTAAAGCTGAAACTCCAGTACTTTGGCCACCTCATGCGAAGAGTTGACTCATTGGAAAAGATTCTAATGCTGGGAGGGATTGGGGGCAGGAGGAGAAGGGGACGATTGAGGATGAGATGGCTGGATGGCATCACGGACTCGATGGATGTGAGTCTGAGTGAACTCCGAGAGATGGTGATGGACAGGGAGGCCTGGTGTGCTGCGATTCATGGGGTCGCAAAGAATCGGACTCGACTGAACGACTGAACTGAACTAATCAGCCTTTAAATAGTATTCAAATTACCTTCCAAAGAAAACACAAAATCAAATGAAATAACTGAGCTCTTCCTCTCCCTCGGAAGAGCCAGACTTCTCTAGCCCAACCTACAGTCCCCACCACCAGCTACCTCTGGGCCTTCCCTAATCTGGCTTCCATCCAACCCCACCAAAACTGCTCTCAATAAAGGCAACATCCTCATAGCAACAAATGCCAAGAGATTTCTGTGGGCTGAATCTTACTTGATTGACTTGTGCAACTTTCTGCCTTTTCTACATCCCTTCGTCTGGGCTCTCTCTCCTCCTCACCTGGGCTTCTTTGCTCTTTCTGCTCTGTCTGAACTTCTGGAACCACTTCAGCCTTTATCCTAGGCCCCGTCTCTTCTCACTGCCTACCCATGAAATACTATTAAAATAAATGAATTCACTGACCTCAATGAACACTTAAATGAGCTTGACTACAACTTTGTCTTTTTACCTCTGGCTTCACCTCTGAGTTTCAAATCCATATATTTGACTATCTATAAATATCTCCATGAATGGCACAGAGAAAGTGTTTAATAATTGTTTGTCAAATAAATAAATGAATTTGTTATGGTCTATAGCTTTAGATACTCCTAAGAAAGACCATAACTCATTCTTAGAATCAGACTTTGAATGGATTCCAAGAGAAGTAAATTATTTACATTGCTGGAAAATCTAGTTCATTTAAACAGGTTCTATTCAGACTCCTTTAGGGATTTTAAATATATGTAAGGTTACACATCAATTAAATCTTCCAAGCTCTCTTCAGTAAACCTGTTGGGATGATAAATGTTCTATAAATCTGGGATGGATCAAGAAGAAAGTCTTCCCTTTTTCTGCTTATATGTTTATATTTTATCAGTTAAGGACTGTGTCTTCTTTACTTCTCATTCCCTTGTACCAAGCATTGTCCTTTGTGTGTGTGTGTGTGTGTGTGTGTTTATATATATGGGGGGGTGGTACTTAATACACATGGAAGAAAGAGGGCAGGGTGGGGAAGAAAAGGAGAGCAGGAGAGAAAACAGGAGAAAATAATAGGATTGCTTTTTAAAATACTTTTTTGCTTTGAAATCTGTTAATGCTTAGACATCACTCAGATAGTCCAGGCTGTCATTATTTAGAAGATGACAATTCGTAGATTTTATTTCTAATTGTATCACTCTTTGGACTCTTGTATGGAAGGACTCATTTACTGTTTTAATCTGAAGTATAACTAAACCAGTACCAGGCACTGCTGCTCACATTTCTAGCAAATTTGAATCTTTTAATAAGGAAGGGATATCCTGAGAATATCTTTGGTCAAGGGATTTATTACCTTTGTACAGAGTTACTGTTTCTCCACATTTCTTTACTGGAAATGTGGTTCTCAAACTGTGATCCCTGGATCAGCGTCATCACTATTACCTGGAAACTTGCAAAGAGTAAACATTCTTGGGGGAACCCAATTCTTAACCTACTGTATTAGAAACTCTGGAGTTGGAGCCCAGGAAGTTGTTTTAACAGGGTGATTCTAATGCCTGCTGAAGACTGAAAACCACAGACAAACACAGATACTATGCATCTTTAGGCAGGTTCCCATAGGACTTTCTTTAACACCTTGTCCTGCTGTATGGAATTAATCACTCTACTTCCTACTTCCACAGCTTCCACCTCCCATTACTTCTGTCCTACTGTACAAATGTTTATTACTTACCACTTGGAAATATAGCTAATTGCTTCTGTATTTTTCTGCCCCTGCTCCCTTCTAAAATTTCTGTGCAAAGTTCACAGTTCAGGCTTAGGCTACTGGCATAAGGAGTAGAAATAATATCATCAGTTCAGTTCAGTTCAGTTCAGTCGCTCAGTCGTGTCCGACACTTTGCGAACCCATGAATCGCAGCACGCCAGGCCTCCCTGTTCATTACCATCTCCCGGAGTTCACTCAGACTCACATCCATCGAGTCAGTGATGCCATCCAGCCATCTCATCCTCGGTCGTCCCCTTCTCCTCCTGCCCCAATCCCTCCCAGCATCAGAGTCTTTTCCAATGAGTCAACTCTTCGCGTGAGGTGGCCAAAGTACTGGAGTTTCAGCTTTAGCATCATTCCTTCCAAAGAAATCCCAAGGCTGATCTCCTTCAGAATGGACTGGTTGGATCTCCTTGCAGTCCAAGGGACTCTTAAGAGTCTTCTCCAACACCACAGTTCAAAAGCATCAATTCTTCGGTACTCAGCCTTCTTCACAGTCCAACTCTCACATCCATACATGACCACAGGAAAAACCATAGCCTTGACTAGACGGACCTTAGTCGGCAAAGTAATGTCTTTGCTTTTGAAAATGCTATCTAGGTTGGACATAACTTTTCTTCCAAGGAGTAAGCGTCTTCTAATTTCATGTATGCAAATTGTAACAGGCCCAAGCATGTTGATTATTAAGTACTAATAAAACAACGTCTGCTGGATCATCAAAAAAGCAAGAGAGTTCCAGAAAAAAATATCTATTTCTGCTTTATTGACTATGCCAAAGTCTTTCACTGTGTGGATCACAATAAACTGTGGAAAATTCTAAAAGAGATAGGAATACCAGACCACCTGACCTGCCTCCTGAGAAACCTGTATGCAGGTCAGGAAGCAACAGTTAGAACTGGACATGGAACAACAGACTGGTTCCAAATAGGAAAAGGAGTGTTATTTAACTTATATGCAGAGTACATCATGAGAAATGCTGGGCTGGAGGAAGCACAAGCTGGAATCAAGATTGCCGGAAGAAATATCAATAACCTCAGATATGCAGATGACACCACCCCTATGGCAGAAAGTGAAGAGGAACTAAAGAGCCTCTTGATGAAAGTGAAAGAAGAGAGTGAAAAAGTTGGCTTAAAGCTCAACATTCAGAAAATGAAGATCATGGCACCTGGTCCCATCACTTCATGGCAAATAGATGGGGAAACAGAGGAAACAGTGTCAGACTTTATTTTTCTGGGCTCTGAAATCACTGCAGATGTTGATTGTAGCCATGAAATTAAAAGATGCTTACTCCTTGGAAGGAAAGTTATGACCAACCTAGACAGCATATTAAAAAGCAGAGACATTACTTTGTCAACAAAGGTCCGTCTAGTCAAGGCTATGGTTTTTCCTGTGGTCATGTACGGATGTGAGAGTAGGATTATAAAGAAAGCTGAGCACAGAAGAATTGATGCTTTTGAACTGTGGTGTTGGAGAAGACTCTTGAGAGTCCCTTGGACTGCAAGGAGATCCAACCAGTCCATCCTAGAGGAGATCAGTCCTGGGTGCTCATTGGAAGGACTGATGTTGAAGCTGAAACTCCAATACTTTGGCCACGTGATGCGAAGAGCTGACTCATTTGAAAAGACCCTGATGCTGGGAAAGATTGAGGGCAGGAGGAGAAGGGAATGACAGAGGAAGACATGGTTGGATGGCATCACTGACTCGATGGACTTGGGTATGGGTGAACTCTGGAAGTTGGTGTTGGACAGGGAGGTCTGGCATGCTGCAGTACATGGGGTCACAAGAATAGGACATGACTGAGCGACTGAAATGAACTGATACAGTAGGAGGCAAATTATCTTACAAAGGATAGGATTTCAGATCTACCTGTGTTTTGCTAATTATAACTTAAGAGGATTTGAAGGGTTTTGGTTAAAGGGGGGTTAATACTGTTTATTAATATTGGCTATTTGGTTAGTATTTTGCTTTTTTCTGTGCCAGTCTCCCGCTCTCTTTATTCTGTGATAGATGGCGATTTACAGTGGTGTGAAGCTGACAGATCCTCTGTTGTGGTTTTATATTAAACTGTTTTCCTGTAGTAGATAGAAGCCTTGCTCACATGGACAGAAACCAGTTTCAAAATGTTTCAGATCACAAATAAACTGCATGTAACTGCTACTGTTCATACCATGATGACCATTGTTTTTGTTACCTAAGAAGTTGAAAGGAATATCAATGATCTGGTGTTTATTTTCATGTTCTATAGAGAGAATACGCATTATCAGAATACCTGGCTTCCCGGTCCTCCCCGCTGGTCCTGGGAATCCTCGAATTCCAGGAAAACCAGAGATCCCTCGATCACCTTTAAGACCTGGATTACCTACATGGTAAATGAAGGAAAAAAAAAAAAAAAAAAACAGTAGTAATAATTCATTTTTCATAAAAATTTGCAAAAATAATGAAGCAATCTAATTTCACTAATGAATATAAAAGAGGTGAATCTCTAAGGTGGAGGAATAATGTCTTTCCTAAAATTTCATGTGTAGAAATTGATAGATAACATCAACAGTAAGTGGAAAAGCATTAGTCCATACACAGCAGATATTCAATAGGTAACATTGTTAATATAAATAAAAACACATGAGGAAGCAAATCTTAAAGTTTTAATTAGCAGGTTTATATAGTCTAATCAGGAATCTTCAAATGGCAGGATTTGCTGTGGCTGAAGTGATAACTTTGAAATATAAGTTAAAAATTGGATTTTTAAGATTTGTCCCAGAGATATCACAACTCAAGAAATGGGAAATATCAAAGAATATTTATTAAAAAAAAAAAAACCTAGGTACTAGTGAAGGAATATATTACTCTATCTCCCATGCTCTTGTTTATACCTGCTGCTGCTGCTAAATCGCTTCAGTCGTGTCTGACTCTATGCAACCCCATAGACAGCAGCCCACCAGGCTCCCCTGTCCCTGGGATTCTCCAGGCAAGAACACTGGAGTGGGTTGCCATTTCCTTCTCCAAAGCATGAAAGTGAAAAGTGAAAGTGAAGTCGCTCAGTCCTGTCGGACTCTGCAACTCCATGGACTGCAGCCAATCAGGCTCCTCCGTCCATGGGATTTTCCGGCAAGAGTACTGGAGTGGGGTGCCATTCTACTCCATTGTAATCCCAAACAATAATGTAACTGTGTGTGTGCGTGTGTCTCCCAGGCACAGGGAAAGTATTCAGTAAAAACTTTTTAAAATAAACTTTAAAGTAAAAGGTCATAGATCATTCTCCTTGACATGCTGCCAAGGAAACAGCACACTGAAATGATTATTCATTTGAGATAAAGCACAGTTTAACATAATATCCACCCCCGTACATAAGTAACAATTATAATGTGTTTGCTGTATTGATTATTTAAAACTACTAAGATAAATAATGGACTCCAATATCCTTGCCTGGGAAATGCCACAGATAGAGGCGCTTGGCCGGCTGCAGTCCATGGGGTTGCAAAGAATTGGACACAACTTGGAAACTGAACATTAGGCTAAACACTTATTTTTCTCAGACTTTCATATCGTGGTTGAGTGTCAGGCTGAGTTTAGTGGGCTTAACTACATATATATGTGAGGTTTTAATAAACCTGCTTAAATCAGAAAGTAGAATTATCAAGACAGTCCATTATATACTATTAAGCTCCTGATTCCAGTTCTACACATGAGGCAAATGGGCAACGTGGCAAAGAACAAAACAGAATGCAGCAATTAGTTAGGAGAGATGCATTATAACTTGAATATTTTTGCTGCAGTGCACCAAATCAAATGGCAACCTAATAATCTAAGAGAGTCAGTTTATCACTCCCACAGTGAAATCTGCTTCTCTTTAGAGGAGCCAGATAATGCTTGTTTGTGTACACGAGCAGTACCAATAGCCACAGACTAAAGCCTCACTTAAAGAATCAAAGCAGCTTTGCAACAGTATCTGTTTATGGTATTAACAAAAACTGAAACTTTTAAATCCCTCTTTCTATTTCATACATCCATAGTTTCGAAACAGCTGCAAAAGATGTTCCCAAGATGAAGCTTTGGACAGCAAGTTGTAGCCCAGACTGAACTTTTATGGTTGAGTTATAAAGCTTTGACAATTGCAATTTGTAACGGAGGAGCTGACAGACCTTTGACAATAGCCACTCTGGCAGATAATATAACACTGGTTATTTCCCCTGCTCATGACATTAACACACCATTGCTAAGCTCTGCCAGGTGCTAGTCAAGTGGAAAGACTTTTCTGAATAAAGGATCTTACCTGGTATTACTTTCAAAGGCAGAGCAACAATTCACCCTATATATGTATTTTATTTTCTTTAAAGAAATTTAAATTAAAAAAAATGTAAACATTATATATTGGCTTTTTAAGCTCCATGACATAAAGGGCAGGCTTGTGTCAAATTCATGCTTTTAATTTTTAAAAACTGTTTTTCTGATGTAAGCTGGGCTGGTCGATACATTGATCAGAAAGAAGGACATTTTATATAATCAAAAGACAGAAAAATAAGATGAAATCCTTAGTATTTAGGTATTTTGGGAGAGGGCAGAACAAACCATTTTAGTTGTAATTAGACTGTGCAATGTACTCCCCACCTTCAGAAATCATACAGGTATTTGATTTTGAGCCATGAATAACATGGTGATCATGTTCTTATTATTATCTTTTTTTATTTTTTTTGAGAGCAAAGAAAGTTCATGATCTTTCTCTTTTTCTGTCTTCTATTATCTTCTTTCAAAATACTGCTTTCAAGATTATAAAATAGACTGAAGAAAATAATTTGAAACATTTTGCTCCAAGTAAGATACAGAGAGTAACTGACAGCAAAGGTAAAATTCATCTGTATTCTAGTCAATATTTATATTGAAACTGCAGAGGTTTAGGAGAAGGCAATGGCACCCCACTCCAGTACTCTTGCCTTGGAAAATCCCATGGACGGAGGGGCCTGGTGGGCTGCAGTCCATGGGGTCGGTAAGAGTCGGACAGGACTGAGCGACTTCACTTTCACTTTTCACTTTCATGCACTGGAGAAGGAAATGGCAACCCATTCCAGTGTTCTTGCCTGGAGAATCCCAGGGACGGGGGAGCCTGATGGGCTGCCTTCTATGGGGTTGCACAGGGTCAGACACGACTAAAGCGACTTAGCAGCAGCAGCAGCAGCAGAGATTTAAGCAGGTATGTTCAGTTAAGGACTATATAACGAATAGGATCCAATTCGCCTTTGACTCATTTTATTTTATTTATTTTTGTATCTTTAAAACTAGATAACTTGTAAATATATTCAACATGAAGATAGTTTTCATATTTTCCTTCACCTGTGACTTCAAACTAGTTCTGCCAAATACTGTTTGCAGTCAGTGATATAGACAGCCCTCCCTAGAATTAACGAACAATCTTATGCTGTTAACGTTGTTTGAAAATGAAGAATCAGTGCTTACCATTCTGAACATAGAGGTGATGAGGCTACTCAAACACTTAATATGCCCTCAATACACACATACACACACATGCACACACACACCCCACAGAGAACCAATCAAATATCTCAATCCTCCTTCCTCATACATGGCTGTATACTACTCAGCTCTGTAGTACATAGTGGAGTAGTTACTATTACCATACCTTTTTGACCTGGAAAGCCTGGCAAACCATTTAGTCCAGGAGGGCCTCTATCTCCTTTTTCACCTGGAGGTCCAGGAGGACCTTTAAAAAAATAAATGACAATTACTGATCATAGCTTTAAAGCAAGGGTAAAATAAATTTGTCACCTGTCAAGACAGTTACATAGGTAAATCCAAAGCCTTTTGTTTGCTGCACAGTTATACAGAACAAACGAGACTGATCTTCCTGGATGGAAGCAGTGTAGCCAGCCTCTGAGTACTACAAAAAGATAGCCCTAAACTGGACAGCCTGATTACAGATTAAACGCTATGTGTGCTGAGCACTGTTCTGCGTTCTCAGACCCTGGCGGCAGAGAGAGACACTGAGTCAGTGACAGGATAAGTCCACATTAGTACTGTGTACCTACTGGAATGAAACCCAGCACCCCTAAAACTGAGTTTCCTTGCCGGGTTTATGATTAACCTCTCTATCCAATATTTTATTCCCCTTCTTGTCTTACCCATGCCCCCTTCAGGATTGAGGAGCGTCAAAGAAAAGGGGGATCAAGCAGGATCTTTGGGACCTACCCAGCCCAAGGCTCTCCAGGTCCTCTGTTTCTTGTTTGTAGAGAAAAGTCTTTAGTTTCCTAGGCCTTTCTTGAGCCCCAGTGAGCAGACACAAGCGGTTAACAATGAGACAAGTGAGGGGGTACAGGCAGAAAGCAGTAGCCCAGCAAGGTAGCTTCAAGTTCAGAGTTCTAGTTCCTCCCCAACAATAAATGTAACAATCTGACACATGTCTGAGTTGATCTGCAGACACCAAGCTGCTCATGGAGGTGGAGGATGGTGACTATGTGCAGACCAGTAGCACAGTGACCCCAGATTCATTGGAACCAGAAGGTTGACGATTACATTTCTGGGAACATCTCCCTGTTACCTCACCACCAGGCAGATTTCACTATATTAAGTTAGATGTTCTGTAGAAAATGTACAAGTAGAGTCATGTGTGGTACTGTCAAAGGAAACAGAAGTCCATACAAAGTAGATAACCAAAAACCATATTGTTGAAAATGATACCCTTGGGTATTTGTTAGAGAGATGCACGTCAGCATGAGAAGCAGTGGTCGAAAAGACCTGATTGAGGAGGTAGGATTGGAGTGGACTTTGAAGAATGGGTAGAATGAGAAGAAGGAGAATTCTGGATAAGTGGGAGAGATGTGGGGAAAGACAGTAAAGTGAAAATGAGTAAAGGAATAACTTTTCGAGTATAATATTGAGTAGAATCCCAAGTTGGATATAGATGTTATAAAATAAGATGGACATTGCAGGGGAAATTTTGACTACTTAGCCTGGCAATTATTAATACCACAGTGTCCCCCAGTACTGAGTCTGATCAACACTGATTAAGTCACTTGAATTTTCTGTGTCCAAGAAACAGATGGCACTATGTCCCTCTTCTTCATAGACTGCCACAGGACAAGTATTAATCTCTAAAACATAGCAATGTTTTAAAAGAAACATTTTTCAACTTCCATGGTTCAGCCACATAACCGAAGGACAATACACAGTCATAGTTAGCGTCACTGGTTAAACAGCACTCGTTTACAAATTGTAATCAGGGGGGAAGATACAAGACCTGAAAAAGTCTAAGAAGGGGCTACATAAATAAAGATAATCTGATGAGTAAGTATATTCTGTCCATTTTCTTTGCTTCTTTTGAAATACTTGTCCCTGCTTTTCTCCATTTTCCTGAATTGTTTCTGATTTTGCAAGGTCCAAATTGGGTTTTAGGATCTTCCTTCCCTGAAAACTTAATTTTCCAAATATCCATGGCACATTTTCCATATCAATGGTACATTTTACATTACCCTTCATATATACCACTGGGCTATAATGTTTTATTGTACTTTCATTACAACAATAACTACATATTATAGGAAGGGTAAAAGCCTAGACAAAATGAGGAAAATCTAATTCATAATTCTATCAACGTAAGAGAATAATCACTAACATTTATATTTTCTATTTGTGTTGTATATTTTTTGCCTCTTTTCTTTTTTAAAAAATATAATCATCATGTAAATTACATACCACTGGGCATTGAATAGCTGTAGTAACAACTAGCAAGTTCTCTTAAGCTATAGCTTAATGTTGGAAACATATATTTAGGTGTCCACAAGTGATGTCATGGTTATGTATCAATGGGATCCCATGCCTCTCCTATTCCTGCAGCAAGTACTTCTTCCCAACAAAGGGGTTTTAACCTCACAACTGTGAACATGGCTATAGGTCATTCATCTCTGCACAGTGACAACAGAGCAGGAAAATAGGCCAGAAAACTCAATTTGCAGCTTGAATTTTGCTGAGCAAATTGAAGGGAAGCAAATCTACAGTACTCCAGGATGAATTTCGAAAAAAAAGAGTGCTTACCCAAAGACTTTGATTCAGTGATTAGGGCCCTAAACCAAGAAAGACATCTCAGGAAAAACTATACAGTGTGGGACAAGAAACAAGGGACAGAGACTAGCTGTGGACTCTCAGCCTCTGAGATGAAGAGTTTTCACCATTTCTTTAATAAATCAATATTCAAAAAACTAGGATCATGGTACCCAGTCCCATCACTTCATGGCAAACAGATAGGAAACAATGGAAATAGTGACGGACTTTATTTTCTTGGGCCTCAAAAATCACTGCAGATAGTGACTGCAGCCATTAAATTAAAAGACGCTTGCCCCCTGGAAGAAAAGCTATGACCAACCTAGACAGCATTTTAAAAAGCAGAGACATTAGTGTGCCAACAAAGGCCCATCTAGTCAAAGCTATGGTTTTTCCAATAGTCATCTATGGATATGAGAGTTGGACTATAAAGAAAGCTGAGAACCAAAGAATTGATGCTTTTGAACTGTGGTGTTGGAGAAGAATCTTGAGAGGCCCCTGGACTGCAAGGAGATCCAACCAGTCCATCCTAAAGGAATTCAGTCCTGGGTGTTCATTGGAAGGACTGATGCTGAAGTTGAAACTCCCAACACTTTGGCCACCTGATGCGAAGAACTGACTCATTGGAAAAGAAGACCCTGATGATGGGAAAGATTGAAGGCAGGAGGAGAAGGGGATGACAGAGGATGAGATGGTTGGATGGCATCACCAACTGTATGGACATGAGTTTGAGTAAGCTCAGGGAGTTGGTGAAAGACAGGGAAGCCTGGCGTGCTGCAGTCCATGGGGTCACAGAGTCAGACACGACTGAGTGACTGAACTGAACTGAACTGAGAGCTGATTAACAATGTTGTGATAGTTTCAGGTGAATAGTGAGGGGACTCAGCCACACATATATGTGTATATATTCTCTCCCAAACTCCCCTCCATCCAAGCTGCCACTTAACACTGAGCAGAGTTCCCTGTGCTATAAAGTAGATCCCTATTGGTTATCAATGTTAAATATAGCAGAAGACAGTTACCTTAACACATCTTGAAAAGATCTCAAGACTCCGTCCTCTGGATATTTGTAATAAATATATGCTCCAAAACTGTTTGAAAACTATAGAATTTCCAATACCAAATTTCTACATATATCAGTACATCTTAGTATATCATTTTCTGGAGGAATGAGAAGATACTTTACCTTGGAATAAAGTGATATTTTTCAATGTCTGAGAATGTTCCCAATCCTTCAGCCTCAGATCATTAGTGATATTATTCAACAGTTTCACTTCCCCTTTTATTTCCTGTTCCAAATGCACTTGTTTTTCATCTAGAGACTTAATTTCTGCTGATGCATTGTACATACGCTCCTCTAATTTATGCATCTCCTGTGAAACACAAGCCAACATCCGCAATTTCTGTTACACACATAATTATCAAATATATAAGTTTAAGAAGCCCTACAAGTCAGATTTTTAAAAAATGGATAATATTAGAATATTATGGAATAAGAATATGGAAATTAGAGAATAACTTAAAACAGTAATTCTTCGGTTTTGAAGCATTTCCTCTTTTAACTGAATGGCTTATTTCTACACTCTGCCAGAAAAAAAAAAAAAAAAGGTTAAATATATATATCTCTTAGACATGCTTCTATTCCTAAATAGCTACATGTCAAAATGCTAAAACTAAAATCAAATTTGAAACTTGGCATATGGTTTTAAAATTCATCTCAAGTTAAACTCTTTATATGGTACTTGAGTAATTCCAATTCTATCAGCTCAATAGATTTGTATATTAAATTGTTTTACAGCAATAGCAAAGCTTAATGTCATAATTCTCAGTGGTAATGAACATTAAGGATAGCTTTTCAGATCTGATAAAATCTCAGCTAGCATATTAACAATATCTTATGTTCAGGTCTTTTGCCTCTGTATTGGAGATTTCATTATTTTATGTTTTCAAATGCACATATACATTGTGGGCATTTATATACATGCACGCATATCTGAAAGCTATGAACAAGAGAGATGGCATCATGTTCTGGATTATGACTTAATTTTTTATTCAATAATATATTAAGAATATTTACCTATTAAAATATTTTAAAACTGCTTTATTTTTTATAATTTAGTAGAATTATATGTTTCATAGTTTGATTCCTATTGATAAAGAGTTTTGAGCTGCACATAAATAATACTGCAATGAACACAATTTTATATGTATCTACATATTTATACAAGCACTTTTATAGGACAGTTTCCTGGAAGTGGATCTGATCAAAGGGACTAAATATAAAAATTTTTGTTCACCACTGCCCTACCACCTTATAAATACACAGGGCTATTTTTAAAAAAAAGAAATCTTACTTAATGTAGAATGCCTGCTTTTTGCACTCAAACCCTGGGTATCATCAATGCATTTAATTTTTCAGAGTAAGAGTAGACATAATAAAATCTTGTTCAATTTGCTTTTCAAATTGTGATGAGGTTAAGCATCCAGTTGTAAAGTTTTTGACAATATATTTTTTCTTATTACTTTTCCTTTCAAATCATTTCCTGGGTTTTCCTTTGGGAGCTGAGCTTTCTCTTTCCAGGGTACCTAACTTTCTCATCTATCTTGGTAACATTTTGTATTTCTCTGTTCCACTTACCTTGTGTCTTCTGTCTTCATTGTATGATTTATACTTTTCTAATGACTTCTATGTTTAATTGCTGATAGATTCTCATTTCCCAATTGCACAAAGAAATAAATCAGTGGTGTACTGTTCCTTAATCCAGGTATGAAAAGAAAATTTCACCTCACTTGACTGGACTGGACAAGTTGAAGTGAGAGGGTCCAAAGTGTCAACTAAAACCTTTGGAAAGAAATGCAAGTATACCCAGATCTGCCTGTACAAGAGCTGACTCTTTGCGACCCATGGACTGTAGCCCACCAAGCTCTTCTGTCCATAGGATTCTCCAGGCAAGAATACTGGAGTGGGTTGCCATTTCCTTCTCCAGGGGATCTTCCCAACCCAGGGATCGAATCCAGGTCTCCCACATTGCAGGTAGACGCTTTAACCTCTGCACCACCAGGGAAGCCCCTGTACAAGAGCACTACACTCAAATAGAGATACGTCAGTTTTCACCGCTCTGACTGTGCCTTCCCCCATCCAAAACCTTGTTCTATATTAGGATGTCTCTACCCTCTGCTGCCTCCCTCCCCATTTAGTCTTTTCTGTACAATATGGTACATATAAACATGAAATAATGAACATGGATGTTTTATAGAGCATAAGAACATGATAAATATGCTTGACATCATTGATGTGGCTGCAGATTGCCCCAGCTGTCAGGATATCCACAGATATCCTGTGATATCCTGATATCCTGTTATCAGCTTCTGATATCCACAGAGAAAAGTTCAAGGGACTCATTGGTGATTTTTGCTCCCTAAACCTTAGGATTCACCCATGTTTTTCATACCTAAAGCTGAGGCTGCCTTTTCCCCCCTTCTTTGAAAACTCTATATAGAGCTTATATTAACCACATTTTACTTGAAATAGGTTTTATTGGGAGGAGAGAAAGTTCATTTGATATATCTTTAAAAGTCCTGTAGAGTAAGGGTCTCCAGGTAACAGGATCTAATGCCTGATGATCTGAGGTGGAACTGATGTAATAATAATAGAAATAAAGTACACAATAAAAGAATCATCCTGAAACCAATTCCCACCCCCCCCCACCCCCATCTGAGGGAAAATTGTTTTCCACGAAACCGTCCCTGCAGCCAAAATGGCTGGGGACTGCTGCTCTACAGTAAGCGCACACAATGTCCGTCTACCACCAGCGGCTCTGCTAGAAACAAGCATGTAATTTTGCATTCTTACAGTCCTTTCTGTCTTAACATTTTAATTAAGTAAAAGCAACTAATAAACTGTCACATCAGAAGTACTGAATAATAATTATTGGCTTACTCATTCCCACAACAGACTGGTTCCAAATAGGAAAAGGAGGACGTCAGGGCTGTATATTGTCACCCTGCTTATTTAACTTCTATGCAGAGTACATCATGAGAAACGCTGGGCTGGAAGAAACACAAGCTGGAATCAAGATTGCTGGGAGAAATATCAATAACCTCAGATATGCAGATGACACCACTCTTACGGCAGAAAGTGAAGAGGAGCTAAAAAGCCTCTTGATGAAAGTGAAAGAGGAGAGCGAAAAAGTTGGCTTAAAGCTCAACATTCAGAAAACGAAGATCATGGCATCTGGTCCCATCACTTCATGGGAAATAGATGGGGAAACAGTGGAAACAGTGTCAGACTTTATTTTGGGGNGGGCAGAAAGTGAAGAGGAGCTAAAAAGCCTCTTGATGAAAGTGAAAGAGGAGAGCGAAAAAGTTGGCTTAAAGGTCAACATTCAGAAAACGAAGATCATGGCATCTGGTCCCATCACTTCATGGGAAATAGATGGGGAAACAGTGGAAACAGTGTCATACTTTATTTTTGAGTGCTCCAAAATCATTGCAGATGGTGACTGCAGCCATGAAATTAAAAGACGCTTACTCCTTGGAAGAAAAGTTATGACCAACCTAGATAGCATATTCAAAAGCAGAGACATTACTTTGCCGACTAAGGTCCATCTAATCAAGGCTATGATTTTTCCAGTGGTCATGTATGGATGCAAAAGTTGGACTGTGAAGAAAGCTGAGCACCGAAGAATTGACACTTTTGAACTGTGGTGTTGGAGAAGACTCTTGAGAGTCCCTTGGACTGCAAGTAGATCCAACCAGTCCATTCTAAAGGAGATCAACCCTGGGTGTTCTTTCGAAGGAATGATGCTAAAGCTGAAACTCCAGTACTTTGGCCACCTTATGCAAAGAGTTGACTCATTGGAAAAGACTCTGATGCTGGGAGGGATTGGGGGCAGGAGGAGAAGGGGATGACAGAGGATGAGATGGCTGGATGACATCACCAACTCGATGGACATGAGTCTGAGTGAACTCCGGGAGTTGGTGATGGACAGGGAGGCCTGGCGTGCTGTGATTCATGGGGTCGCAAAGAGTGGGACAGGACTGAGTGACTGAACTGAACTGAACTGAACTGAAATAAATAGTTGATGAAACTGAGACTGAGATAAGTTAATGGGATGATATCTGGGATCAGATCCCCAGAGGGCTGTTTTGGGACAAAGTGACTGTGTTGTCCGAGGAGCTGATGGTTAGTGAAGATTGGATCAACAGTTGATGTCAGGATTGCTTTATAGATGCAGATAGAGGCTTGGCAGAAAGAAGGACCAACTGAACTGTCCAATAATGATATGTACTACTTTGGGATGTAGAGTGTCCTATTTTTGGAATCATTTACTGGCTGGGCATCATGACTCTGTTACAGGAGAAGGCAATGGCAACCCACTCCAGTACTGTTGCCTGGAAACTCCCATGAACGGAGGAGCCTGATAGGTTGCAGTCCATGGGGTTGCCCAGAGTCCGACACAACTGAAGCGACTTAGCAGCAGTAGCAGCAAGCAAAAGTCATTGAACGTCTCAGAAATGTAGACATTTCCTTTCAATATGCAGATTCTAATACCAAAGTAATCATGTAAAACACAGCTGCTGGTATTTAGTTGCAACACATCTCTCGTTCCCTCACTGGGTTTTCTTTTTTTCCTGACTGGAACCTTCTCTTCTGTGATAATTGGAAGGGAAAAAAAGTACTCTGAGGTCTTGGGATCAATGTTCTATATAGACTGTAATCTCTGCAGGAAAAATCAAGTTTTATTGTTTTTTGTGGCATGTAGGGACACAGAACCCTGCAATTACCCCCGGACTAATCTGAGAGATTGATATGGACACAAGATAACCATTGTTGCATTATGAGAAATACCAATTGTTTTCACGTCTGTTTTTCCTAATAACCTGTGAACTCTTTCAAGGATACCATATTTCACATTTTTTTTTTTTAAGTTCTTCCTACATCTAGAACTTTACACATAGTGGCTTCTCAATAGTTTCTCCATAAAATGTTTCTCAGGCATGATCAGATGGTTTGTGGTGTAGTTTGTATAACAAATGCTAGGCTGGCATTTCTTCCCAGGAGGAAGAAGGTGCTCACTTCCACTTGCTTTTTTGGGTTACATCTAAGGTAGATAATGTGACTCTTTCTAAAGGTATTTCTCTACCATTACCTTTCATTTAATGGCAACCAGGGAGCTAAAACAATACTTTAAAGATCTGAGCTTTTGACAGAGTTCGTAGTGCTGGACACATGAATCTAGTTTGATGTCTTAGGTGTGAAAAGGGTGGGAAGTCTGTGGATATTTTCTTTAAGCTGAGTCTGGTGGGTTGGTGGACGGGGGAGGCATTTATAAATGATAGGGCCAACTGAGTGACTTAGCACACATAGGGCCTTCTAAACTTTGGAAAACCTTGTTGATATATGTTCCAGTATGGCATTCTCTGCTTCCCACCATCCTCCTCAGTCGGGAGTAGGGGTATTGGGGTGAGGGAATGAGAGGGCAATGTGTTGTTGGTCGTTCAAAAAAGGAAATAGGAAATCCAAAGAGGCTAAGTTAGGAAGAGGAAAAGAAGAGGCCTGGGACCAGAGGAAGGTGTGCTAAGGAAGACTGGGCCTTCTCTGGCCCCTTGGTGAAAGGATAGGAACACCCACAGCCAAGGGTCTGGCCTTGTAGCCTATTTTAATGGTGGGGAGGGGTACCCTGGGACACATTAAGAGCCTAAGTCTCAGCACAGCCAGACACCTGTCAGTCAGTCCTTCCAAGACTTCCCCATGGATGGCCCTGTTCTCAAAGGGATCTCTCCCAGAATGGCATTAGTAAGATAACACGGCCTTCAGAGCAAGGTGGAGGCGGGGTGGAGGGTAGCCTAAAATTAGCCCTCTGGATCTATTCAGCCAGACTGCAGGCAGTGTTATTAATAGTGGAAACTGGGGGCTCTGCCTGCTCCAGCCCCTGGGGCAAGTAGGGGGCTCCCCTTGGAGGGGCCACCAAGGCCCAGTGCTTCGCAGAGGTGTAGGGGCAGCCTGGTGAGTACCTGGAGCCTAGAATATGACAATGCTATCAGGAACAAGTGAACTCCTAGGGGTGCCGCCTGTGAACCTATGATTACCACCCTTTGTAGTCTATTTCCACTGGGTCTGGTTTCTGGCGGTGCTTGGGAGGTCAGTGAGAAAACCTCCCCACAGAGAGAAGGACGGGTTCCTGCTGTGTTTGCCCCAGGAAAGTATGTCTGCCTGGGCTCTGGGATTCAAATGGTCCTACTTCTTCAGGGAAATTGCTGCAGTTATGCAATACAGGAAGGGAGATGGTTGGTTTGTCTTTGTGTCCTTGTTTAGTATTTGTGAGTATGTGTGGATGCAGAAGGATAGACTCAAGGACAGAAAGGCAGAGCTCCTCGATGTGGGGAGGAGGGGAAAATGAGCATTAAAAATAGTCTATTAATGCTTGGCAGACTATTCTGGGGCCCACTGAAACCAGCCACACTCCCAAAGGAGTTCTTAACCTAGATTCAGAGACACCCCCACAAGAGGGCCTTAGATAGAATTCGAAGAGTCCAAAAATACAGATGATATGAACAAACACTTTTATTTCTCCCTAATCTAACTGAAATTTACTACTTCCTTCAAGGATGAATGCAGGCAGCAAATAGCAATCATATTACTAGTTCCTGTAACTTGGTCACCAGAAGAAATCATAGATATTTCCTTTCATATTACAGTTGTGACAGAGACTAATGACAGATATCTAGAAATGTCATTTGTGCTCATTATAACTTAGAAATTATTAGTAGAAGTTGTTATTTAATGTGTTAATAAAGAACTTTTATTACTACATCATGCAATTTTAAAAATATTTTGATAGCTATTTTTCAATATAATTGGTTTCCTTTAATTCTATATATCTTATGGATGGAGGGACACATATGCCTGTGGCCGATTCATGTTGATGTATGGCAAAAACCATCACAATATTGTAAAGTAATTATCCTCCAATTAAAATAGATTAATTAATCTAAAAAGGAAAGAAAAAATTAAAAATCATTCTGAGATGGGGTCAGAGACTTAACAAGATTGTCACAGGGGCTGATATCACCAAAGAAGAGTTTAAAACCCCTGCACTTTGGGGATCAGGAGAAGGATCCCTTGCACAGAATGGCCACACATAATAACTCTGATTAATATACAATAGGACGGTGAGGTTAGACAATAGATGACTTAGATTTTCTTACCCTGTCTAATGAGATGAGGTGCAATTCACTCAAGTACCCAAGGCTGCTGGGGTTTATGTCTTGTTCTCCCTCTGGAGGCTCATTATATTGGCCCTGCTGTAGGCTCATAATATGACCTTGGTAAGATCTTCAGCATTTTCTTTCACACTCCCTTTCCTCTTCATTTCCCTGAACATCACTCCCCCAAGTGAGTAAGATAGTAATATTGTAAAATAGTAAGATTTATTTTATTTAATGATTTCATAAATCATTTCTTTACAAGTCATATGATTAAGGTCCTAGAATCCAGCATGACCCTCAAACCTGAGGATTCTGGGAGCTACAATACAACTGCTTGAGGCAAGGAGGAGGGATATGTGTTTGCTTTTCAGGTGGTAATAGAAAGGACAGGATGGGGAGTAGGGAAACCTGGTTTCTATTCCATCTCTAAATTGAAGTTATGGAGCTTTAACCTCAGGAGGGAGCAGCAGTCATAGAAATTGAAGACCTAAGTAATAATAATAATCATAGTGAAAATAGTTACTGAGTACTACATTCAAGTGGTATTATAAATACTTAAGATGTATTAACTCATTTAATCCTAACAATAGTCCTCTGAGATAGATACTACTATTACCCTATCTTTACAGATAAAGGAATAGACACAGAGAGATTAAATGATCTGCCCTAGGTCACACAGCTACTAAGTGGTAAAGATGAGATTGAAACAGAATCCTAGACCATGTTTTACTACTTCCATATATGGACTCCCAATCTGCAGTGGGTAAAAAAACAGATCCACAGAGGAGTTATGATACAGTGTGATGACTGCTATAGTGCTATAAGAGCAAAGACTCAAGGAAGTAACCCATCAGAGGAAGTTGCATGTGAAAGAAGGAAGCATGATATATATCAAGAGCCATAATTTATCCTCCCTTATTGATGGATTTTGGAGTATAAGTAGAGGAGTGGTAGAAAGTGAGGCTGGAGATTTTGGCCAAGGTTTTCTCATGAAGGACCTGTAAGTTTGGCAAGGCATCTTGGCTATTCTCTGAAAGAAAGGGGAGTCATTAAAGGATTTAAAATAGAGGATTGGCACAGACAAGATTTATATTTTTAAGTGATCACTTTAGCCATAAGAAGAAGAAATTATTGAAAAAGTAAACTAGCTAGGAGACTACTGTAAGAGTTGATGCAAAAGATGATAGAGGCCTAAATAAAGTACAGGCAATGAGTATGAGCCTGAGAGGGGTAGCCTATAGAGGTCACTAGGAAGTAAAATCCATATGATTTGGTAATCAGTTAGATGGGGGTGGGAGAAAGAGATAAAGAGACCTGACATTAGTCTGGGTATTTGGTTTGGTTGACCAGTTGGATGATGAGGAACTGAGATGTGGATCTAGTTTGGTGATGGTGATGGTAGTAGTGATGGTGTGATACTGCTGATTTTGAAGTACCTGAAAGAATTCAATGAATACATACCTTTGCTGAAGAGAGGGCTGGGGTACTTGGAGCAGTGGGCTTGAACTCATCCTGATAAAGGTGAAAGCTATAGTTCTAGAAGAGGGAGAGAACATGGAAGACAAAACTATTTCAGGGGAGAACAGAGGTGGGAGGAATCAGAAGAGAATGCTGGCCAGGAAGCCAAAAGAAAACTACAAAGGAAGAAGTGGTCAGATGTTCCAGAAGAGTCAGAAAAGGAAAGATCTGAGAAATAGCTAGTAGATTTAACCACAAGGATGACTTTTAAAGAACTATTCAGTGTGTGATTAAGGGTGGATGGAGCCACTGCAGAGGGTGGAAAAGTGCCTTGGAGGTGAAGAAGAAAAGAAAGGTAGCTAGAGTAGGACAAAGGACCATAGAAGTGTTTTGTTTCCAAAGATGGCTGAGGGAGAGGAACCAGTGGAGAGACTGAAGACACAGAGGAAGCTCACCTTTGAAGATCTAACATGTGGTAGCTCTGTTTCTCTTGGGGCTTCCCTGGTCGCTCACCCAATAAAGAATTCGCTTCTGTCTTATAAATGAGGAAACTGAATCCCAAAGAAGGGAAGAGACTTGCCCAAAGGTTACTCAGATAGAAAATAGGGGTGCTGAGTTACAAACTTAGATCTGCCTGATTTCTAAAATCCTCTTGTTATAATTGCACCCCCCAAAATGAATAAATAATAAATATATGGAGTTGATGCTGACTTATAGGGAGAGCTAAAGTTGAGGGAGACCCATCCACCCACCTCACAATTTATTCTATGAAATGTATATTCGAGGTCCCAGGCTAACAAAGAGGGGTTGAGGTCGACGGTGAATAAAAGGAGGTGTGTGGCCTTGAGCCCAGGGCTGCAGGGTATGGGAGAGGATGAAGACTCGACTTTTGAAAAGCCTACCAGCTTATCCTGATGACATTACAGAGATGGGTGACTTTGATTTTGGAGCATTACAAACAGGACAAGAAAGTCAAAGCATTAGGTTGAGTCAGTCACTGGGCATTGAGTGATTTTGTAGAGCCTGGGGGTAATGAAGAGACAAGAGCTGAGGGTTGAGGCAAGGCCCCAGGCTGGGTAGAGCAGAGAGGATGGGAAAATTCTTGACTCAGAGAGATGGGAAAGATTGAAGGCAGGAGGAGAAGGGGGCAGCAGAGGATGAGATGGTTGAGTGGCATCACTAACTCAATGGACATGAGTTTGAGCAAACCTTGGGAGATAGTGAAAGACAGGGAAACCTGACATGCTATAGTCTATGGGGTTACAAAGAGTTGGACATGACTTAGTAACTGAACAACAACAGCAGAGAGATGGAGAAGCCATAGTTTCCAAAGAGTTGCTGGCAATCAAAGGGACTCCTGGATTGAAGTGGTCCTGGTGGAAAATCTAGTTGTCAACAGAGAGGAGGACTTGCCCTGGAAACCTCAACTATTTCTTACTATCTCTTTAAGTTTGTTTTACTTGAAGTGTATTTCTTATAATGTCATTTCTTTATTTAATCAGTGAATGCCATTCAGCATCCATTTCCTGAGCAATTCTGTTGCCTGAAGCATGGGGCCTGAGTCTGAGTGGACATCACATATGAGGGGCTATAAAGAGGTTGAAAAGTAAAAGTGAAAGTTAGTTGCACAGTTGTGTCTGACTCTTTGTGATCCCATGGATTGTAGCCTGCCAGGTTCCTCTGTCCGTGGAATTCTCCAGGCAAGAGTACTGGAGTGGGTTGTCATTTCCTTCTCCAGGGAATCTCCCGACCCAGGGATCAAACCAGGTCTCCTGCATTGCAGGCAGATCTTTACCATCTGAGCCACTAGGGAAGCCCATGAAGTTGTTGAATCTCATCTAAAAGGCTGAGAGGTAGAGTTGAGGGCCTGCCCCCATAAGACTGCTGTCAGAATGCTCAGGGATGACCACTTGACACCACAAAGCACCATTCTGTTGGCCTAGCAACTGCCAGACCAGAACCACCTCATTAGCCCACACATTCTGAACTAAGATGCATCTACCAACTCCCTAGCCATGATGTAGGCTCTGCTGGGAGTGGAGGAATAATAAGATGGATACAGGAGTCCTCACCTTGGAGTTTACACATTGATGAAGCACAGATAAGTGGAAATAAGATGTGAAAGTTCATAGCTAAAGCCTAGTTGTAATCCTTTAGAAACCCTGAAAAGGGGCGGAGATTAGGGAAGGCTTCCCAGAAGTAGAAGTTTGAAGGGTAGGCATAACAACATATGCAAAGGTACCAGGCTGTGAAATGACCTGATCTATTTTGGCAGCCATCTCTAGGGTCTGAAATAAGATGGAGTAGGAGTTAGAAGCAGAGAGCCAATGAGTGTGGAGCCTGATAGTGCAGGATAGGGGAGCAAGCATCCAGGCTTTTGATGGAAGCCCTCAGTCTCCTGTTTTTGTCACCCACAGATCTGGCATATCCTCCTGCTCATAATGAGAATAGTTCTGCTGCAGTCAGCCAAGGTGAAAACCTCATGGACATCACCAAGATCTTCTCCCTCCTGCAACCTGATGATGAGGAGGACACCAACACAGGAGAGATACAAGCTCTCAATCAAGCAGTGTACAACAACGATTCCTATACTTTGGACCAGCTTTTGTGCCAGGAGCGTTACAAAAGATTTATCAACAGTAGGAGTGGCTGGGGTGTCCCTGGGACACCCTTGCACTTGGCTGCTTCTTATGGCCACCTTAGCTGCCTGCAGGCCCTCCTGGCACATGGTGCTGATGTTGATAGCTTAGACATCAAGGCACAGACACCACTTTTTACCGCTGTCAGTCATGGCCATCTGGACTGCGTGCATGTGCTTTTGGAAGCTGGTGCCTGTCCTGGTGGTAGCATCTACAACAACTGCTCTCCTGTGCTCACAGCTGCCCGTGATGGTGCTGTTACCATCCTGCAGGAGCTCCTGGGTCATGGTGCAGAGGTCAATGTCAAGGCAAAACTACCAGTCTGGGCATCGAACATAGCTTCATGTTCTGGCCCACTCTATTTGGCTGCAGTCTATGGTCACCTTGATTGTTTCCGCCTGCTTTTGCTCCATGGGGCAGACCCTGACTACAACTGTACTGACCAGCACCTATTGGCTCGTGTCTCACGGCCCCGCACCCTCCTTGAAATCTGCCTCCACCATAATTGTGAGCCAGAGTACATCCGGCTGTTAATTGATTTTGGTGCTAACATCTACCTTCCAACTCTCTCCCTGGACCTGAACTCGAAATATGATAAAGGCACTGCATTGCTGGTACAGGCCCGAGGTGAGTACCAAGCAGATCAGCTCTAATAGGTCTCCTGGCTTGGATGTCCCAGGGACACAAATCACCCCCTAAGTTAATATTTCTGGGGTGAATTGGAGAAAGCACCATTGTCTTCCCTTTCTTGGGGCCCCAGTAGAAAAGAGGTTGCAGATTCCTTTTTAGGAAAAGGTTCACTAAGATGAGGTAAGGTTTGCACAATCCCAATTTGTGTTTCTGGCTCTGCCAATGACAGTTTTGTGGCCCTGAACATGCCCTCTCTAGGCTTCAATGTGTCCCCATTGGTACCATGCATTTTAGGGCAGGGAGGGGGGCATTTCTTAGAAGGGAAAGATCAGTTAGGGCTGCAATAGCCAGGGCAGGATGGATGTAGGCTTGGTTGGGAGAACCGTCCTGAGAATTGCTTCTCAAAACCTGTTTTTCCTTACTGTAGCCACTCCACGGTCACTACTATCGCAGGCTCGTTTAGTTATCCGCAGATCCCTGTGCCACACCAGCCAGCCACAGGCCATCGACCAGCTGGATATTCCTCCCATGTTGATTAGCTACCTCAAACACCAACTGTAATATTACAGCCTGCCCAGAAACCTACAATGCCTCCAAGAAATCACCTGGGGACCCAGGTATCTGGAGGAACTACAGCTCTACACACTCACCCAAAGCTGCTCTCCTGTATTATCCTCCACAATAAAATCCTCAGAAAATAAATCCTCGGGGCTGTTGTGTCTGGTGTGTGTTAGGTTGTTGGAGGAGGGCACAGAGTTCACTGGGGGAAGGTGTCTGGTTGGTCATGGGAAAGAATTATACTGATCTGGCATTCAACAGGCATAGGAGCCTGACTACTGAAAGATAAAACTAACCCAGTAGCCTATACCTCCCCACCAAGATCCTTGAAACAACTGGCACAGTAATGTCCTAAGAGCAAGGTCCTGAATAAGTATAAAGGTAGCATCATCTTGTTCAGCCCTGTGTCTCCATTGAATCTCTGGCTGCTATTGTTACTGAACCAAACTTGGGTCCACAACCAATCTATTGACACAAGGTTGTGGTGAATGAAAGCCACCTTTTCAGGGGCTGTTGCCTGTCGAGACTGGCTCGACAAGCAGGGTTCCTAAAAGTGCGATATGGCAAGAAAATGAGAAGGCACAAGAATTCAGAGAAAAGTGAGGATCAGGGGACCAACACCACTCCAAGGTGAAGGTGCCAAAACTGAATCTAAGCCAGCTTTATTATACTTTCAGCTGTGAAATGAAAGAATATGTGGGGAGTTAAATTATAACATATGTGGCATTCAGGGCCGAAGAACAAAATGATCATTAGCCATTGAGTAATTAAGAAACAGTAATCAATAACAAATCAGTAACTAAGACTAATATTCTTATCTATAGATTTTCCATCAGATACATAAAACGTAACTCTGAGACACCAGTTGAGAAATAGTCTGGGTTTGGTTTTCCAACCCCAGGATCATATCTTGTTTTCAAGATTATGAGCTATTCCCTCTGGATTTGTTCCAAGAGTCTCATGCCTTATAGCATCCAGTTTATCAATAATTATACATTTCTTTTGCGGCCCTTGCCAGGACCTGCTTTTCTTTTATTCTTCCTGTCTCCTACAGTTGCCAAACACCTTATTTGAGTCAAATGACCAAGTAGTCTCCCATTCACTCACCTTGAATCATAGGCTGCATTATCACTAGTCCATTTTATGGTCAAGATCTAGCCAGGAACACAAATTACCAAATGTTTATGACAACAGATTTAACATGGAAAATGGTTACATAGGTGATAGGCAGAGAATCTAAGAAGGACAGGAAGTTATAGATTAGTGATAGCAGGAGTCTAACACCATCCTTAGGCTGAGTGGGTAAGGGAAGAAGTATGTCCAGAGTCTAGGGACTTGGGTCACCTGATGGAAAGTGAAATCATAGGTCTATCATGGATTATCCAAACAAGAGGAAAGGAAGAAACATCCTCTCCTTTACATCATTCTTGCCCATCAGTCTGCTTCCAGTATCTCACTGGAGAAAAATAGAGGTCAAATAATATGAGAGTTGGGAAACACAACCTAGAGGGATCAGGCCCTCTTGCAACGTCTGGCAGAGCAGGGCAAGGTGAAAAATGGACAGTGGAAGGAGGTGGTATGACCTGAGCCAGGAATTGGGTCACACAGCAGAATTGGAAGCATACTGACAGCAGAAGCCATGAAGAGACAGCAGAGATGCCACCAAAGGCACAAAAGGTAGAGCCTAAGTACCCTGGCTTCCCCACATTTCTTACCCTCCCATCAGTGCCTTCCACTGGTTGAACCCAACCAGAAGATGATTGACGAGGAAGCCTGGGAAATATAGCCTGCAGTGGTCAACCTATGGTGTGGAGAAGAACAGGGGAAGGAGGCAAATGGAACCTGAACCAGCACAGATAGCCACCCAAATCCAGATCTAGACACTTTCAATTTTGCTAAATCTTCATCCTTTCACAGTTCCTTCTTTTATATCTCCTGCACAACTGTGGGTGAGGATATGGATGAGCTAAGAGATACAAGGTGAAGGCATAGAGGATGCAAGCCCAGATAATAGCTATGTGGGAAGTACTTTTGATGTTTAGAGCTTTTCCTGAGAGCTGCCTTGACAGACCCACCCCCCACACCCCTACATAATTATCTCCTATCATGCAGGATGGGAGGCAGGGAATGGGTTCGAAAATTAGTTGCCTCTCCTTCTTATCGCCTGCACACTCCTTAGCTCCTAGTGCTTGAGAGCCTTTAGAAAGGAAGGCATGAAAACTGGCCATCTATCCCCATGGTCCTGCCTGACACAGCTTCCAGACTTTCAAAAGCATAAGGCATTTTGGACAGCAGTGCAACTGTTTATGTCCAAGAAACAAGAGAAGTAAAGGACTGGAATATACTATAAACACAGACTTCAGGGCAGAGAGCCACAGGTATCTTTTACCTTTCTTTCAATCTGGGTTCCTGATGGGTGAGTTATCTGGGACCTCACTCCTTGCTCTGTTTCACATCTGCTTAGTCAAGGTTTAGGAGATTTGGAGTCAAGTTCAGCAGTCCCATCTATTGGGTTGGCCACAGAATTCATTTGGGTTTTTCTATAAGATATTATGGAAAAACCTGAATGAATTTTTTGGCCAGCCCAATACTTTAGGACCCTGGGAAAATACACCCTTCAAATGGGGCCTGCCCAGAGTAGCCTCTCCTGTGCCACCTAGAATACAGATTCTCTGGTTGACCTTTGAAAACGTGTGGATACTCTTGGCATGCCAGAAGACTTGCACTTGAGAATGTAGGAGCACATCAAATCCTAGACAGAGAGGAAAGGCTGAAACTCTATGCCCTATTTTCAAGATAAGCAGATTGAGAACCTTTCAAAATTAAGTACCCATGTTATTGGTAGCTCAGCTCTCCAGACCTCTGAGCTATTGTTCTTCTACTTGCCTGTGCTTCTATGGACAGAAACAACTTTAAGGCCTGGTACCTTGGTCTCTTTCCCATCCAGACAAGAGATCAGGAGTTAAAATGGATCATCTCAAATTCTGATGATGAATCTTCTGAGGCAACTTTCCCTAGGAGATATGAGGGGGAGGTGCCTGGAATGAAAGCTCACTCTTGGCCTTTAGTCTCTTGTTGGCACTGCCCCTAGATGATACTCTAGCTTCCTTCCTATACCCCATTACAATCACCAGTTTCCAGGTACTTTGTTTTCCCAGTTAGATCTTGACTATAAGCTAGACTAGTGGGAATGCAGCATCCAAGAAAGCCAAACTTTAACCCTTCTCTCCCTCTCTCCCTGTCTCCTTCTAACATTTATTTTCCTTTCTTCTCTCCCTATGTCCTACCCTCCCTTCTATACTGGAATTGCCATGAGCCTAGGGCTGGCTCTGCTCTGCACATGACACTAACAAGTCTGCATTCTTTCCTGCAATAGGAAAATTATTTTCCTTTATTCAGAAAGGTGGCTACCAAAGACAAGATCCAAATTGCAAATGGTCCACTGTCTGCAGAAACCAGAGAGTTCTCCTTCAGCTACTAATTTGAGGCAAAGGATAGTGGAATAGGTGGTGTTTGATCTTGGCCTTGAATGGTGGAAAATGTAATTGGTAGAGAGCAAAAAAAAAAAAAAAAAAGGTATTAGTGGGGGAAAATCAGTGAGCAAAGACCTTGTTGCTGTTCAGTCACTCAGTCGTGTCTTTATGACACAATGGACTATAGCATGCCAGGCTTCCCTGGCTTTCACCATCTCCGGGAGTGTGCTCAAACTCATGTCCATTGAATCAGTGATGCCATCTAACCATCTTGTCCTCTGTCATTCACTTTTCCTCCTGTCTTCAATCTTTCTCATCATCAGGGTCTTTTCCAATGAGTCAGCTCTTCACATCAGGTGGCCAAAGTATTGGAGCTTCAGCCTCAGCATCAGTTCCTCCAATGAAAACTCAGGATTGATTTCCTATAGGATTGACTGGTTTGATCTTCATTCATTCCAAGGGACTCTCAAGAGTCTTCTCTAACACCACAGTTCAAATTCTTTGGTGCTCAGCTTTCTTTATAAACCAACTCTTACATCCATACAAGACTATTGAAAAAGCTACATAGCTTTGACTAGATGGACCATTGTCAGAAAAGAAATACCTGTGCTTTTTAATATGCTGTCTAAGTTTGTCATAGCTTTTCATCCAAGGAGCAAGTGTCTTTTAATTTCCTGGCTTCAGTCACCACTGCAGTGATTTTTAGAGCCCAAGAAAATAAAATCTGTCAGCGTTTCCATTGTTTCCCAATCTGTTTGCATGAAGTGATGGGACTGGATGCCATAATCTTAGTTGTTTGAATGTTGAGATTTAAGCCAGCTTTTTTACTCTTTCATATTTATCCAGAGCCCCGTTAGTTCCTCTTCACTATCTGTCATAAGGGTGGTGTCATCTGCATATCTGAAGTTATTGATATATTTCTCCTGGCAATCTTGATTCCAGCTTGTGCTTCATTCAGCCAAACATTTTGCATGATATAATCTGCATGTAAGTTAAATAAACAAGGTGACAATATACAGCCTTGACTACTCCGTTCCCAATTTGGAACCAGTCTGTTGTTCCATGTCTGGTTCTAACTGTTGCTTCTTGACCTGCATACAGGTTTTGCAGGAGGCAGGTAAGGTGGTCTCATATTCCCATCACTAAGATTTTTCCACAGTTTGTTGGGATCCACACACTCAAATGCCTTAGCATAGTCAATGAAGCAAACTAAATGTTGTTTTCTGAAATTCCCTTGCTTGTTCTATGTTCCAGCGGATGTTGGCAATTTGATCTCTTGTCCCTCTGCCTTTCCTAAATCCAGCTTGAACATCTGGAAACTCATGGTTCACATACTGTGAAGCCTAGCTTGGAGAATTTTGAGCATTATTTTGCTAGCATGTGAAATGAGTGCTCAACATTCAGAAAACTAAGATCATGGCATCCAGTCCCATCACTTCATGGCAAATAGATGGGGAAACAGTGGAAGCAGTGGCTGACTTTATTTTTTCTGGGGTCCAAAATCACTGCAGATGGTGATTGCAGCCATGAAATTAAAAGACACTTTCTCCTTGGAAAAAAAGTTATGACCAACCTAGACAGCATATTAAAAAGCAGAGACATCACTTTGCCAACAAAGGTCCATCTAGTCAAGGCTATGGTTTTTCCAGTAGTCATGTATGGATGTGAGAGGTGGACTATAAAGAAAGCTGAGTGCCAAAGAATTGATGCTTTTGAACTGTGGCATTGGAGAAGACCCTTGAGAGTCCCTTGGACTGCAAGGGGATCCAACCAGTCCATCCTAAAGGATATCAGTCTTGGGTGTTCATTGGAAGGACTGATGTTGAAGCTGAAACTCCAGTACTTTGGCCACCTAATCTGGAGCACTGACTCATTTGAAAAGACCCTGATGCTGGGAAAGATTGAGGGCAGGAGAATACGGGGATGACAGAGGATGAGATGGTTGGATGGCATCACCGACACAATGGACATGGGTTTGGGTGGACTCTGGGAGTTGGTGATGGACAGGGAGGCCTGGCGTGCTGCAGTTCATGGGGCCACAAAGAGTCGGACACGACTGAGCAACTGAACTGAACTGAAACGAGTGCAATGATGTGGATATTTGAACATTCTTTGACATTGCCCTTCTTTGGGGTTGGAATAAAAACTGACCTTTTTCAGTCCTGAAAACTGCTGAGTTTTCCATGTTTACTGGCATATTGAGTGCAGCACTTTAATAGCATTACCTTTTAGGACTTGAAGTAGCTCAGCTGGAGTTTCATCACCTCTGCTAGATGTTTGTAGTGATGCTTCCTAAGGCCCACTTGACTTCCCACTCCAACATGTCTGATTCTAGGTGAATGATCACACCATTGTGGTTATCTGGGTCATTAAGATCTTTATTGTATAGCTCTTCTGTGTATTTTGTCACATCTTAGTATCCTCTGGTTCTGTTAGGTCCATACCATTTCTCTCCTTTATTGTGCCCAACTTTGTAAGAAATGTTCCCTTGGTATATCTAGTTGTCCTGAAGAGATCTCTAGTTTCTACTGTTTCTTTGCACTGTTCACTTAGGAAGGTTTTCTTATCTCTCCTTGCTATTCTTTGGAACTCTGCATTCAGATGGGTATATCTTTCCTTTTCTCCTTTGCCTTTAGCTTCTCTTCTTTTCTCAGCTCTTTGTAAGCCCTTGTCAGACAACCATTTTTCCTTTTTTCATTTCTTTTTCTTGGGGATGGTTTTGATCACCACCTCCTGTACAATGTTACAAACCTCCATCCATAGTTCTTCAGGCACTCTATCAGATCTTATCCCTTGAATCTATTTGTCACTTCCACTGTGTAATTGTAAGGAATTTGATTTAGGTCATACCTGAATGGCCTAGTGATTTTCCCTACTTTCTTCAATTTAAGTCTGAATTTGGCAATAAGGAGTTCATGATCTGAGCCACAGTCAGCTCCCAGTCTTGTTTTTGTTGACTGTATAGAGTTTCTCCATCTTTGGCTGCAAAGAATAGAATCTGATTTTGATACTGACCATCTGATAATGTCCATGTGTAGAGTCATCTCTTGTGTTGTTGGAAGAGGGTGTTTGCTATGACCAGTGCATTCTCTTGGCAAAACTGTGTTAGCCTTTGCCCTGTTTCATTTTGTACTCCAAAGCCAACTTGCCTGTTACTCCAGGTATCTCTTCACTTCCTGCATTCCAGACCCCTATGATGAAAAGGGCATCTTTTTTTGGCATTGGTTCTAGAAGGTATTGTAGGTCTTCACAGAACTGTTCAATTTAAGTTTCTTTGGCATTAGTTGTTGAGACATAGATTTGGATTACTGTGATATTGAGTGGTTTGCCTTGGAATCAAACTGAGATCATTTTGTCATTTTGAGATTACATTCAAGTACTGCATTTTGGATCTTCTGTTGACTGAGGGCTACTCCATTTCTTCTAAGGGATTCCTGACCACAGTAGTAGATATAATGGTGATCTGAATTAAACTCACCCATTCCAGTCCATTTTAGTTCACTGATTCCTAAAATGCCGATGTTCATTCTTGCCATCTACTGTTTGGCCACTTCCAATTTACCTTGATTCATGAACCTAGCATTCCAGGTTCCTATGCAATATTGTTCTTACAGCATCAGAATTTACATTCACCCCCAGACACATCCACAATTGGGCATTGTTTCCGCTTTGGCTCAGCCTCTTCATTCCTTCTGGAGCTATTTTCTGCTCTTCTGCAGTAGCATATTGGTCACCTAACAACCTGGGAAGTTCATTTTTCAGTGTCACATATTTTTACCTTTTCATACTATTCACCAAAATCACAACTAGCTCCTGAACAACTATTGACAGGAGAATGTTGGACCCCACAAAAGAAAGATATTCCATATCCAAGGACAAAGGAGAAGCCCCAACAAGTTGGTAGCAGGGGCGCAACATGTTTAAAATCAAATCTCATACCCACCAGAGATGCTTGGAGGGCACAAACAAAACCTCATGCACACCAGGACCCAGAGAAAGGAGCAGTGACCTCCACAACAGACTGAGCCAGACCTGCCTTTGAGTGTTTGACTGTCTCCTGTGGAGGCATGGGCCAGCAGTGGCCTGCCACGGGGACAGGGGCTCTGGCAGCAATAGTCCTGGGAGGCGCAGTGTGTGGCGTGAATCCTCTTGGAGGAGGTTGCCATTTCACGCAAAGATGGGTTTGATGATGGACAGAAATGGTATGGACCTAACAGAAGCAGAATATATTAAGAAGAGGTGGCAAGAATACACAGAAGAACTGTACAAAAAAGATCTTCATGACCAAGATAATCACGATGGCGTGATCACTCACCTAAAGCTAGACATCCTGGAATGTGAAGTCAAGTGGGCCTTAGAAAGCATCACTATGAATAAAGCTACCGGAGGTGATGGAATTCCAGTTGAGCTGTTCCAAATCCTGAAAGATGATGCTGTGAAAGTGTTGCACTCAATCTGCCAGCAAATTTGGAAAACTCAGCAGTGGCCACAGGACTGGAAAAGGTCGGTTTTCATTCCAATCCCAAAGAAAGGCAATGCCAAAGAATGCTCAAACTACTGCACAATTGCACTCATCTCACAGGCTAGTAAAGTAATGCTCAAAATTCTCCAAGCCAGGCTTCAGCAATACATGAACCATGAACTTCCAGTTGTTCAAGCTGGTTTCAGAAAAGGCAGAGGAACCAGAGATCAAATTGCCAACATCTGCTGGATCATGGAAAAAGCAAGAGAGTTCCAGAAAAACATCTATTTCTGCTTTATTGACTATGCCAAAGCCTTTGACTCTGTGGATCACAATAAACTGTGGAAAATTCTGAAAGAGATGAGAATACCAGACCACCTGACCTGCCTCTTGAGAAACCTCTATGCAGATCAAGAAGCAACAGTTAGAACTGGACATGGAACAACAGACTGGTTCCAAATAGGAAAAGGAGTACATCAAGGCTATATATTGTCATCCTGCCTNAAGAGATGGGAATACCAGACCACCTAACCTGCCTCTTGAGAAATCTGTATGCAGGTCAGGAAGCAACAGTTAGAACTGGACATGGAACAACAGACTGGTTCCAAATAGGAAAAGGAGTGCGTCAAGGCTGTATGTTGTCACCTTGCTTATTTACTTGATATGAAGAGTACATCATGAGAAACGCTGGGCTGGAGGAAGCACAAGCTGGAGTCAAGATTGCCGGGAGAAATATTAATAACCTCAGATATGCAGATGACACCACCCTTATGGCAGAAAGTGAAGAGAACTAAAGAGCCTCTTGATGAAAGTGAAAGAGGAGAGTGAAAAAGCTGGCTTGAAACTCAACATTCAGAAAACTAAGATCATAGCATTTGGACCCATCACTTCATGGCAAATTGATGGGAAAATAATGGAAATAGTGAGTGACTTCATTTTGGGGGGCTCCAAAATCACTGCAGATGGTGCCTGCAGCCATGAAATGAAAAAATGCTTGCTCCTTGGAAGAGAAGTTATGGCCAACCCAGGCAGCGTATTAAAAAGCAGAGACATTACTTTGCCAACAAAGGTCCGTCTAGTCAAGGCTATGGTTTTTCCAGTAGTCATGTATGGATGTGAGAGTTGGACTGTAAAGAAAGCTGAACACCGAAGAATTGATGCTTTTGAACTGTGGTATTGGAAGAAGACTCTTGAGAGTCCCTTGGACTGCAAGGAGATGCAACCAGTCCATTCTATAAGAGACCAGTCCTGGGTGTTCATTGGAAGGACTGATGTTGAAGCTGAAGCTCCAATACTTTGACCACCTGATGTGAAGAACTGACTCATTTGAAAAGACCCTGATGCTAGGAAAGATTGACAGCGGGAGGAGAAGGGATGACAGAGGATGAGATGGTTGGATAGCATCACCGACTCAATGGACATGGGTTTGGGTAAACTCTGGGAGCTGGTGATGGACAGGGAGGCCTGGCACGCTGCAGTTCACGGGATCGCAAAGAGTCGGACACTACTGAGCGACTGAACCGAACTGAACTCACACACACAAACCCCAGGGATTGTATCTGCTCTGCCTGACTCCTGAGCTGTGCCAGGGCAGATGCAAATGAGGATGGGGTGGGAGCAACTATTCTTAATTCAGTCACGTTCAAGCTACTGCCAAGTCTAGCTTTCAAGGGAAATTTCAGTGGCTTTGTAATAAATGATTTTCATTGGCTTAAAAAAAAAAGGCAAAACTAGTTTCTAGGTAGTTAAAATAGATTTACAAAGCCCACTAAAATACGATGCTGAAAGCTATCAAAAGGAATCAAGACAGTCCAGAGAAAAGGCATCAGAAATAAAAGAGATCTTGAACAGAAGGGAATGAGCTAGTCCATGAGGACAACCTGGGACTTAAAAGCTTATCAAATACAAGCCCGTCCTTGGGACTCCACACTGGAGTGTCCAACCCGGCTCTGCCCCGAGTGCGTGCCTCACTGCCCGAACCGCAGTTTCCTCGTGTGTAGAATGTGGACAGGGTTCCTCCCAAAACAGACGTGCTCAGCGTGGGGCCGGGGTCGGGTCCCGGCTGTAGGCCGAGTTTGCAGGGCACCAGGGGACCGAGGAAGAACAGGCCTGCAGCAGCCAGCGCGGTGTCTGACGCGTCACTCAACAAGCACAGAGGCTTCCCTGCCACCCTCCGTGTTCCCCCAGTGGAGGGCACACTGCTGCGGGCCCGGCCCTGGGCTGACACGGTGGCGGCGAGGCCCAGGCCCGGCGGCCGCTGGAGCCTCTGCACCCACGTGCCGCCACCCACCTGTTCGCAGTGGAGCGTGCACTGGCCGTCGGTGGGCGGTGAGACCCTCCAGAAATGCGCCAGCAACCTCGCGGCCTCGTCCAGCATCCGCCTGGAGGCGCTCACGCCGGTGACAAAGTTGCTTGGGGGCGCCGCGTGTGGACCCTGCGTCGGGGAATGTGAAGGCTGTTAGGTGCAGTCCAGAGAAAGATCATGGACAAGCTGGCTCTCACGGGCACATAAATCGCCAGACCGCAGGGCCTGCGTTCCACACTCTGAGCTAGAGCCTGGCGCAGACGACGTCAATGTACGGTTAAAGCTGGTGAATTACAGAGTATGAGGGAACTTTGTTGGTGATATTAGGCCCATCGACAAGCATGATCAGTGGCCACCTGAGGGCATGCACTATATTTATTTCAGCCAGAAGAGGGTCCGTGGCCAGTCCCCGCCCTGCCCCGCAGCCCCGGAGCCTCTCAGCGGACAGCAAGGCAGCGTGATCGTCTCTGTCCCGGCTCCCCGGCTCCGCCTGCCGCCAGCGGGACTTGCCCCGTCGAGTCTCCGTCACCCCTTGGGCAGGCAGGAGCAAGTCAAACTGGGGAGTTTCTCAAGGGCACAAGAAAGTGAAGACTATGAACCCCGGAAGGAAAGTACAAGATGAACTTTTTTAAGGAAAGAAATGAAAAGTATTGTCTCCACAAGTAGTCAAATAAAAACAAAACAATGTGACACACCCTGTTAAGCTATCAAATTGGCAAAAAGAAAAAAAAAAAATTATAAATAAGAGTACTCCCTGAAGACAGAGGCGCGGGGGCGCCTCGCTCTGCCTCGCTCGTCAACGGAGACACTGACACGCACTGTGGACAGCAACACGGCCGCAGCTCCAACAAAAGCCAGGCAGGGCCACACGGCCTCAGGACACATGAGTTTACTTCTAGAAATTCGTCCCTAATGAACGGTCCTAAGATATCACCAGAGATCCGGTTACAAGGATGCTCGTGACAGCTTAAACGTCCAGCAAACAGGTGAAAGTAAATGAACGGCGCTATATCCACGCTAGCTTACTTTTCAGCCACTAAAAGTCAAGCTTTTAGAAAAATAATGAGACTGAAAACTGTTAATATAATGTTAACTGAAAGTCAAATACAAAACTCATATGTAATGAGTCGGTTTTATAAACTTTACGAATGAGACACAAGTGTACACATATGAAAATTTCAAGTGTTGAGCACTATGTGGTATTTTTATAGATGCTTTTATGTTTCTCTATAGTTTCTAGTTTCTGTAAAATAAAGATCATAATCAGAAAAGAACAATACTCTTACTTATGTTTACGAATTCATTCAATGAGTGTTTACCAGGCCCCTATTCCCTGCCAGGCCCCGGGTGGCACAGTGGACGCTTTGCGTGCCCTTATTAATGGAATAAAAAAAACCAAGCTGGCTTTTACAATGCTGTAAAACAAAACAAAAAGGCAAAACAGCTCTTATGAAGTAGGGGGCTTAAGTGTCCTCAATGAGAACCCAAAGAGAAGGATCAGAAAAGGTGATCCACAGTCAAAGGTTGAGCCCAGTCGGGGGGAGGAAGGAAATTTGACCCCAAGTCTTGCAGGAAGTCAATGAGAAACTATGTCAAGCACACATGGGTCCTTGACTTTAAAATGAGGATTCTGGCAGGATGCTGCAGGAAGAAGGGGTAGGTGGTCTTCCCAGCCAGAGGGCACAGGGGCCAGGGCTGGAGGAAAAGCAGTCGTGCCTGGCTGGGCCAGCACAGGGGAGCGGGCAGAGGCAGCGGGCGTGCAGACCCCGGCGTGAGAAAGTCTGCACAGCACAGGGAGCGGGAGGAAGAGCAGCCACACCTGGCCGCCTGGCCGGGGCCCGCACTGGGGAGCGGGGAGAGACGGCAGGCGGGCAGGAGCAGACCCCGGCGTGAGGAAGTCTGCAGAGCCCCGGGGAGCGGGAGGAAGAGCAGCCGCGCCCGGCTGGGCCAGCACTGGGGAGCGGGGAGAGACGGCAGGCGGGCATGCAGGAGCAGAGCCCGGCGTGAGGAAGTCTGCACAGCGGGGAGCGGGAGGTGTCACATGGCGGCTGCGGGGCGGGACGCCAGAGTGCGCTGGAGGACACGCAGTGGGGTTCCAGCCCTGGAGGCGCCGAGTTCCTTCCGCTCGGCATCTGCACAGTAGGCACGAGGCCACCCATCGTGAAGGCTGCTAACCGGCCACGTGCCGGGAGGGGGCGCGGGGCAGCTCCCGTCGGCAAGAGCGCCCCAAGGGACTGTGCGATCCTTCCACACCACGCGAGGATCAGGACCTCGGCCACGCTGAGCGTGGAGGCCAGGAGGGGGGCGGACCGGTGACCGGGGGGAAGAACGGACGGACATGCGACAGGACCGAAGGACAGAGGGACGGATGCGAGCCTGGACAGACAGAGGCCGGCGTGGGGCAGGGCGGACGCAGTAGCACAGGGACGCCCCTCAGCAGGTGGCTCCCAGAACAACACACAGCCTGCAGAGCGGACCTGCCCTCCGAGCCTCGGGCCGCCTTTCCTGCCCCTCCTCCCAGGCGAAGAGGCCCCACGGCCCCCTTGCCTCCTGCCTCCGCCTCCTGCTCCCCGTGCGTCCCTCTCCCTCTGGTGCCATCGCTGAAGTTACCTCGGTTACCAGCTCCTGACTGATGGGGCCAGGAGCCTCTCGGATTTGAAGGTCCATCTCATTGAGGAGCGTCTGGCCCTGGCCAATCTGCTCACACAGGGCATCATAGTCCTCAGCCAGGCCCAGCACGTGACGGCCGCTCTTGCTGACCCAGAGGTGGCGGCTGGGGACCAGGGAGGACACGCAGGAGGTGCTGACGACGGAGCTGCCACTGTCACAGGAGAGGGGGTCCGTGTCATTTCCGGAGAGCGGAGGCATCTCTGAAGCTGCAGAACGGGAGGGGAGACGTGAGATCTCCCGGGAGCAGCACCTGCCTTCCATGAGCTGTGTGTGAGGACGCAAAGCCAGTCAGGAGGCGAGAGCCCTCAGCCCAGAGGGCAGCTGACACCGCCCGGGAGGAGGAGGCTGGGACCCAGGATGCCAGCGTGTGTGCCTCCTGATGAGTAAGCTCCGCGATGAGTCGCCCCATTCCAGCCCCACTGGCACTCATCAGAGCCCTGCAATGCAGCAGAGCCCGTCGACACAGCGCGACCGAGGTCGGGCCTGCGCCCCAGGGGTCTGAGCCTGATCGGAGAACAGACGCCACGCGGACGGGCTAGGAGCCCGACGTCAGAGAGCCGGAGCCCAGAGCACAGGACAGCCAAGCCTGTGTGCAGGGAGAGAGACCAGAGACGGCTTCTTGGGAGAAGCGACGGCTGCGCGGGGGTGAAAGGGCAGCGAGAATGACGCTGCAGAGAGGAAGAGGCCTGCCGCTGTCTACCTGGGCATCAACAGACGCACAGAGGGATGCTTCTGACAGGGGCCATCGGGAGAGACACTTCCCAGAGCCATTTGCATTCAGGAGGAGTCTTGAAGCAGCAAGATTTTCGCTAGCAGAGAAGCGAGCAAGGTTGGTCTGGCAAAGGCAGGAGCCAGGCTGCACAGTCCCCGTGAGAGGAAAGCGCAGACCCGCCTGCAAGATGGCATCTGTGTGCCACCGGGTGGGTAAAGGGGTGTGGCTGGACAGGCCCACCTGGGCCGGATGCTGCAGGCCCTCGAAAGCCACGCTAAGGTGGTCGTTCTAATCCAGGGCAACCGGGACCCCAGCCAATGATGTCACTAAGGTTGGTAACACCTAGGAACACAGGAAGCAGCTTGGAGGATGAGGCCGCCAGCTAGAAACGCTGAGAACACGAATCCCTACATCCTGCCAAATATGCTTCCGAGCTGGAACCAGGGACCCCCTTGCCCTCAGCTGAACAAGTCCCACCAAGAAACCCAATGGTGCCAAGTTACCCAGACTTTAGCTTTGTACCTGATCTTGGGGGCATTTCTGGGGTAGGATCGAACAGATCACATGAGCTGCCAGTTGCCACCGGACACTTGTCACCATCTGCACAAGGCAGAAGAAGGGAAATAAACCATCAAGTTTTAGTTTCATTCTCATCAGCATTTGAGAGAAAGAACTGCATGAAAATATAGTCAAGTTCTGGACACAAACCCTATCGTTCACTCAAATCCTCACTGGGCCTCTCTCCCGCCAGGCCTTGCGGGACACAGAGTGAGCAGGCCTGGCCCCCTCCCCAGAAGGACCCTCTTTGTCCAGACAAGTAAGCAGACCACTTCCCCCGAGGGGCCAGGGCTAAGGGGTGGTGAAAGCCCAGGTCGGGGGCCAACACGAGCAGGCAGAAATGCCGGTGGGGGTGGGGATCCTCGATACACCTCAGGGAGCGCCAAGCAGGGGGCTTTGGGAGGAACAGCTGGCGGCCCAAGTCTGGAGGCAGCCGCGGTCACCCACATGGGAGGGAAGCGTCACCCCAAGTAGGACCTGGGCGGGGATGCGCTGGAACAAGGGAAGCGGGCAAACCAGGCAGATGCTGGACGAGATGCCGAGCCGCGTCCTACGGGGCACCTCCGAGCTCCCAGGAGCTCAGGGACAGCGCGGCGTCTAGTTCAGATGTCCTGGGAGAGGAGGCTAAGGGACCGAGACAGGAAGGGATCTGCCTGGCACGACCCGGAGCGTCGGGGCCGGAGCGAGCACTGTGTCCACGCCTCGCGGGGTCCCGCTCAGCTCATTCCCACCCAGGCATCTCCTGAGAGGGCGCTTTGATATCGGGGGGCCAAGGAGCCCCGGGGGTCTGCTCTGGGGAGCTGGCCCAAGAGGGATCACTTCCTAGAAAAACGGCAGTCTTCAGGGCATAACGCGCAGCAGCGGCTCTTCACTGCCGTCCTGGAAAGCCTTTTGCCAAGGAGGAAACGCTGCTGCCCACAGTCCAATTCCCAGCTTCACCGCGGGGGCGGGGGAACGCTCCCACACGTCTGTGGAGGGCACCCCCAGGGCTGACCCTGGGCAGATCTCCAAAACAGGCAAAGGCTGTTCAACGACCTCACTTCGCCTGCCCCGGAGCTCCGTCCTGGGTGCCCCAAGCCCCAGGCTGTCCTACCCGCTCAGTCTCCCTCGCTTACACCAGCAGCCTCCTTGGTCCCGTCTCCGCGAAGGTCTAGAAGGGCCAGGAGCAGACCTCTACTTAAGGGCCCCTCTGGCCAGGCCCGCTGCTGACACACCACCCATGTAAAGGCGGCGGCAGGGGCCCCCCAGCCCCGCGAGGTTCCCCTTGCAGGGTCCGATCCTAAGAACGCTGCTCAACAGAACGATTGTGCTAATGCGGATGCTCACTAAAGCGCCGAGTCAGGCCACTCTGATCGCCACCAGTGCAACGGTTTGGTGACTGACAATCATCTGAAAGCAGTTAATCAGGAAGCCCATGCGAAGGAAGGGGTAACACTGATGATGTAATAGTGGGCAAAAGCAAAGAAAGACACACAAACCAACCTGAGCCTTAGCAATTCACGCCTATCCCTGATTACGAGATGCAGCAGCAACGCAAAGCACAAAGTACAAAAGATTAATGTTCTGTAACCCCATGAAGGACTTTTTCCTTTTTTCTTTTCCACATTGTCAGAGCACCTTTTTGGTTCAAATTTTAAAACCCTTCCCAAGGAGAAATCCATGAGTCAATCACTACAAGTTCCAAGGCTGAGTGACTGGGTGGTCTTTGAGAGATTGTAACTTTCTAAATTAAAGGCGACAGGTGTAAGTCCCAATCTAAGTAAAGTGTAAGTATAAACTCCTTACTCCCCTCCCCCGATGCACACACCCACCCTGCGGGCATGAGGACGGTGACCCCAGACCCCTGAGGTCCTCCAGGTGGTGCTTCACAAACAGAGTGGACTTGGAGCCGGGAATGATTTCCAGCTCCAGCTCTGCCGACCTGCGGCGGTAACTCTGGAAAAGCCTCTTGCCCTCTCTGAGTTTAAGTTCCCTCATAAAAAGAGCAAGGAGGCTAGCCTGGCTGACTGCTTTCAGCCTAAGCCCTTGCCGGTGTCTTCCGGAGCTATGTGGGAAGGGGACAGAGGGTCCAGGAGCCCAGTTTATCCTCTCCCTGCCCCCTCTACAGCCTCTGCAAGGCCAGACAAAAAACCCACAGATCCTGAGACACTGACAGCTGGAGGAAGAGGTGCAGAGCCTCTTTTAAAGCTGGCAAAAGGGACTAGAATGGATTTCCAGCAGCGGGTGACGTGGACAGGACTCAGCGGAGGGGAGGGAGCAAGCCTGAAGGCAACAGGGTGGCTGGAAGCCACGACTTGGCTGCCCTGAGAATCCACCGGCCCCAGGCAGAGGTGACGGCATTCTGCCGAAGGTGACAGCTACTTAGCACTCAGGCCCCAGGCTCCCGGCGTCTGGCGAGTCTGCTGTCGGTGGGCAGACACCCCTGTGGGGCGAGGGTGGGATGCAGAAGCTCGCGCGTCCCACACAGGCGCGCAGGGCTGTGTCTCAGACGGTGGGGAGAGGCAGGACAGTACCGGGCTCGTCCAGCGGCAAGGGCTGCTCAGGGGCGGACAGGGTCTGCAGCACCAAAGCGAGAGCGGCTTCCCAGGCCTTCTCCCCGTCCTGCCCCAGCCGCTCCTCCCACCAGCTCTGCAGCGTCACGTTGGTCTTGATGCTTTTCTCCAGCAACGCCTGCAGAGCCTGGACCTCGGCCAGGAGGCCGTGCAGGTGGCCCAGGAGGTCCTGGCCCCTCCAGCCTTCCCTCGACGCCTCCACACCGGCCTCTGCGAACATGAGAAAAGGGAAACCTCAACACCGTCCACGCCAAAGGGTCAGCTGTGAGCTGATGGTGCTTGCTGCCCACCGCCGCCGCTGCCCTCCTCCCCCGCCAGAGGACCGGGAACAGTTGAAAATAACAACTCGGCTTTAAAAACAAAAATATCGGCAGATTTAATTGCTGCTATTCCACAGGCTAAGTAAGAGCTGGAAATTAATCTTCACTTCTGGCCATTAAGGCCTAGCAAATTGCACACCAAACCCCGAAATTATGTCTAGTAGTAATAAAATCTATTTGGGCTGGAATTACGGAATGAAAGGGGATGGTTTTCAGAGCCGCAGTGTATTAAAAGGCACAACAACAGGAATAAGAAGGGCAACTTGAGGAGAAAACGAAAGCTGAGAGGCGACCCTTTGCCAGACAAGCTTTCAATAGGGGGAAACCACCTGGAAAATCAGTAGTAAAAGAAAGCAACAACAACAAAAACCCCCACCACACCTCAAAATCGACTCTAAAACATTAGGGTTTACAGTCAAGTCACTCGGATCCGGTATCTCTCTAGGACAGAGCGCGGACCGGCAACCGCCTCCGGGGCAAAGCTCAGCGCGCAGCAGGTGCTCCGTGACTATCTGCTGAATGAATGGCCCCCCCCAAAATACACTAGCAGGAAAAGTGTTATTTCTCATGCGTCTACCATGCGCCAGGCACTGTGCTAGGATGTTTAATAAATGATCCCATCTAAATTTCATGACTGCATAGAACCGAGATTAGCAGACGTGTGTTGCAGCAGAAGGAACAGGTCCAAAGCGGCGAGCTGACTGCGGAAGGCACACCCGGGGATGCGAGGCTGTGAGAACCCAGACCTCAGCCAGCCGGCCGGCCTCCCGAGCCTCAGTCCTTCCCAGCTTCCTGCCGCCGCTTCAGGAGGGCGGGCCGGAGAGCCTGCCTCAGGGTCGACCTGCTCCACCAGGGAGGCAGCCTGCGGTTTCAGGACAGAGGGCCAGCCTGCTGCTGGTGAAGGGGAGAGCGTGCCCAGCCAGAGGGCCCAGTACCTCGCGGCCTCCGCTGCTCCTGGTCCAGCTTCTCATGCACCTTCAGCTCCGCCCGCAGGGCCCTCAGGAGCCTGTCGCTCTGCAGGAGCAGCTGCTGCCTCAGTGCCGACTCCTCCTGCAGCCTGGGAAGGCCCCGCCGGCAGGGGGAGGAGAGGTTAGCCTCACGCAGGGGGCAGGCAGGCCCGCCGTGACCCGGGGAGTGCGGCCGAGACTGCTGGCGTGCCGAGGAGCATCCTGAGGGGCCCTCTGGGCCCAGCCCTTGACATCTGAGATCTTGCATCGTCCTCACAGACACCTCAAGAGGGACGCGCTATGAATGCCCAACTCAGGAATAATGAGGAAGTCAAAGGCAACATGGTTATGTCTCACCCAGGGGTGCCCAGCCCAGGAGAGCAGCAGGGCCGTGATGGCACAGGCCGTGCGCTTACAGATCCCTGCACCGCGCTGGGCAAGCAGGGCGACCTCAGCAACTAAAGGTCGGGGGCAAGCAGGAGAGCTGACGGGGCTGCTGAGACACAGAGGGCAAGACAGAGACCACAGGGGCAACGGGGCAGCGGGGCTGCCGAGGAGCAGTCAGCACGACCGGCTCAGAGTCCGAGTCAGACGCACGTCAGCCCCGCGTGCAGAACCGCCCGTGGCTTCCCAGTCACTCAGCATGAAAGCCAAGGTCCTCCCCAGCCCCAGGGCCCTCCTCCATCCCAGCCCCTCCTCCAGCAGGGCCCCCTGCTCTGCCCTGCACAGGCCAAGGACACCCCGCCCCGGGCCCTCATCCTTTCCAAAGAGAAGGGTCTTCCAGAGGCTCTGCGGGGCGTGCACGCTCCCTGCCTCCGGTGGCTGCTCAAACAGCATCTTTCCAGAGGCCGGCCTTGACGCTCCCGGGATGAAACAGAGCCCCCTGGCCCCCAGGCCCTGTCCCCTGACTGAGGACTTTCCTCCTATTTCATTCCCCCCTGCCAAGTCATGTGTCGTGTGCCTACTGCGCCCGTCCCCGGGCAGAGGACCCCGGCCCCACCTGCTCAGCGCCCAGCGGCCGTGGCAGGCCTCCTGAAGCAGCCACTGGCTCTGACTCTCCTTCCCGTCGGCCTCTCTCTGCAGCCGCTCCTTCTCCGCCCGCACAGCGGCCAGCTCCCGCTGGAGATGCTCCAGGTTGGCGGCCTTCCTGGAGAGGGCCTCGCGCAGCTTCTCGTTCTCCTTCTGTTTATCTGCACGCACAGAGAAGCGCCACTGAGAGGAGACACCATTTGTTTTTCTCAACCTCATTACGCAAATGCAGCGCTTCAGCCGGAGCGCGCCAAGAATACAAAGGAGAGAAGGAGATTCCATCTGGCACTTGTGATTGTGGCATTCCAATTATCTCCTGCGTTTTGGGCAGATAAATCTGTCAACATCAAGGCTGCAGATTAAACGTCACTGGGATGAGATGGGCCCGTTTGATTTTCTATTAAGTAATGGGCGGTGCCAACCTAGTTTCTGTGCCTTCACAGAGCAAAAACTGGGCAGACAGAGACAGAGGCAAGAAACGGGCTCAGAACTCTGGCAACGGGCACTGGGCAAGTCTGAGCGGCCCGCTAGGAGGCCAGCGGGCTGTGCAGACGGCCCCTGGGCCACCACCGCCAGGCCCGGAGGCCAACGCTCCCGAGGGACGAGCAGCATCGGGGCTCGGGGATACACGGCCCAGCACGAGGCCTGGAGACGAGGGGCGTGCTCGAGTGCGGCTCCTCCGCTTACTGACCCCACCCCACCTTCAGCCAGTCTCTGCTTCTCTGCACCTCAGTTTCCTCACATGCGTGGCCAGGAGGAGTAACTGAGCTACACGCAAAGGCTCCACTCAGGGCCTCACGGCACACTGACGGCTGCCAGGGCGCCGGCGGCTGCTAGCTGTGCCGGTGCCGCTAACGGCTGACATCACCGCAGAGCTCACTGTGGTACCTTAAGATCCTCCGGTGTACCATCCTGCTTACTTTTCAGAGTAAACCTCCATGGAGGCACTTGGCTTACTCTCTATTTTCCAGACAGGATGTTAAGGATTAGAGAGACTAAGGCTTTGCCGAGGTCACAGAGCCAGTAACTGGCAGAGCCAGGATTCAGATTCAGCTTTTCTGATTCCACTCTTAACCATGACTCGATCATCTGTGAGCAAGCTCTCTTGCTCCTCTCCCCGCAGGCTGTAACCACACTGAGCTTCCTACAACTCCGGACCAGTCTAGACTCCACCCCCACCTCTAAACCCTGGGCCTCCGTCCACCCTCTTCTATTTAAAACGCCCCGGCTCTTCTGAACCTTAGCTGTTGTTTAAGTTGTTAAATCTCGTCTGACTCTTTGCAACTCCATGGACTGCAGCCTGCAAGGCTCCTCTGTCCCTGTGATTTCACAAGCAAGAATTACTGGAGTGGGTTGCCATTTCCATCTCCAGGGAAGCTTCCCTACCCAGGGACAGAACCAGCGTCTCCTGCATTGGCAAACAGATTCTTTACCACTGAGCCACCAGGGAATCTTCCCTACCCAGGGACAGAACCAGCGTCTCCTGCATTGGCAAACAGATTCTTTACCACTGAGCCACCCGGGAAGCCCTCTAAACCTCAGGCACCTCTGCTAATGCCTACTAACATCCCAGACTCAGCTCTTGAAGGCGAGCTCCCCCGGGTCAGGGTGCCTTCTCCAGGGTCCCGCCCTCCCTGAGGCTTTATCGTGGCTGATCCTCACCTTGGTCTGACACGGTCGCCTGGGTCTCTCTCCCGTCAGACCATGAGCGCCCCTGCGGAAGGGATCAGGTCCCACTCAACAATGTGTCAGAATCTACACAGACTGCACTCCAGAAGAGGCGCCAGCAAGTGTTTGCCGAATGAATGAACGCTCTGCGGAAGCCCCAATTTCATCTCTTAAGCCAAGATCGGCGTCAGTGTCTCTAGTGAAATGGGATGAGCTGGCCTGAGCTCTGGTTCTACCACCTCTAGCTTTGTGACCCCAGGCCTCAGTTTCTCACCTGTAAGGCAGGACTAATAACAATGTCGTCCCGGAAGCATTTTATGTATTGTCAGAAAATACAAGTGAAACCTCTCTGAGGGCTAAGCTCCACACAGAAGAAATGAAAAGAAGAGAAACACTGTCCTTTAGAAGAAACACTGTCCTCTTCCCTGGTGGCTCAGGAAAGAATCCGCCTGCAACGCGGGAGACCTGGCTTTGACCCCTGGGTGGGGAAGGTCCCCTGGAGAGGGGAATGGCCACCCCAGTGTTCTTGCCTGGAGAATCCCATGGAGCCTGGCAGGCTGGCTGTCCATGGGGTCACGAGAGCTGGACACGACTTAGTGACTAAACCACCACAAAAGAAATCCTGGAAAGCTTTCCTGGTAGTAGAAAGCCTCTGAAATTTGGGGAGCAATGTGTTTCCAGCCCTTCGCTCTCCCACTGTGAACTCAGAGGAGTGAGAGGCAGCTGCACAGAGGGGAGGGTTCCAAGTGCAGAAACATTTACTCAGCTCCAGAGGCAGCACACTGTAGCTTCTACTGTGCTTAGCTTCACAACAGCCCGATGAAGAGCTCCTAGTTTACAACTAACGACAGTGAGGTTCAGAGAGGCTGAGTGACCAGCCCAGAGTCACAGAGCCCCAGGGCTTGAACGCAGCTGGGCTGAACTCCAGCATCCGCATCCTTCCCACACCACAGGGGCCTGTGGGGCTCCCGGCTGCAGACGGCGCCTCTAGTTTTTACCTCTGGATCCTTTAGCGAGCATCGTGTTGAGGGCCTGGTTCTGCTTCCTCAGGAAACGTACTTCTGATGTCAGAGAATTATGGACCTCTGGACCATAAGCCAAAACGTTTGAAGAACCTATACAAATACACAGAAGTCACAATTTATGGATGGTCTTCAGGCCCGAGTGCATGGAACTTTCTAGAAAACAGTTTTAAATAATGAGGAAATACAACGCATCATGAAAAGTGCTCCTGTGGACCACGTAAGATGTTACCAGACCCCACAGGGAGAGGAGAGTGAGACTGAAGGAGGAGACGGAGGGGACGCCCGGCATCTTACCTGCCCTCGGGGAGGACGGAGGAGGAGCGGGCAGGAGGCGGGTGGGCAGCAGCGGGGGGTGATCTCGGCCTCCAGGACTTCTCTCCTGAGGGCCGAGCCCTCTGGGGGCCTCTCCACTGAGGCTCCGGTCCACGCCTCACCTTTCCCCGCCCTCCCTCCCATTTCCTGCCTGTGTAGACGTTCTCACCACTACCCCAACCCGAGCTGAAAACCTGGGAGCCGGCCCAAAAGCGTCTTCTTCGACTCCGCAGTCAGCCAGAGTGACTGCCGGCTCTTCCTCCAAAACGCCACGTGCCCCGGCCCTCTCTGTTCTGCCCCTGTGGGTCAGCCGTATTTCTGCCCTATTTGCCTCAGTCAAGAAGACGATCATCCGAAACACAGTCCATTGGTGGTTTCTTCTTTATTGTTTTCTGCTCAAAACCATTTGATGGCACCATCATCGTGAAAGATAATCCCACAACCAAACGCAAGGTCCAGACGTCAAATCTCTATTATTAGCTCGCATCTCACAGGCCACCCCACCCCTTCTCACACTAGACCCTCAGCCCAACTGAGACACCCTGTGCTCCAAACAACACACCACGTGGTCTCACAACATCCCAGCTTTATGGGACAAGGTATTTATTCCCTTTGTCTAGAAAGCCTGCCACCTTGCCCAGCTGTTGAAATCACACTCGCCCTTCAACTCAGAGCTCAAGCTCACTGCCCCAACGTGCAGACTAAAAACACCAGGCTCTAAAGTCAGACACACTGGGTCTGAGGTCCCTCACGCACTCTGATCGGTTCCCTCATCCCGAGACACCTGCCCGGGCTCGAGTCTGTCTCCTGAAATCCTGGCCCTTCCTCTGGCCGGACAGCTCCCCTGACGCTCTGCGTCAGCACTCCCTGCGCGGTGAACCACCCACGTCTGCACCACGTGTAACGTTCCCGTCCGTGGCCCCCCCCGCAGAGCACCCGCCACATGCAAGGTGCTTTCTGCACGTGGCAGACAGATGCCTCCCCTTGCTGTCCTTACTGATGAAGCCGACCACACCGCAGAGCCCGAGGCCCAGACACCTGCTCTCCCAGCCTCCGGGGCGGCTAGAGCACGGTCCTGTGCCACTTCTGCTCAATGAGATTTGACAGGAAGCCTGCTGGGAACTTCTGGGAAAGATTTTCTGCCCGGATGAAGAGAGGAGGACAGGGAGGAGCAAGCCCCACCTGCTCCACTCCCTCCTCTGGACTCGGTCCTGAGAGGAGGGGAGGCAGCAGCCTCCACGGGTGCTAACCCCACGCCCTGCTCCCAGGCGATCGGCCGAAAGACCTGCTTACAACTGCCTGCCCCGGACTGCCTGCTGTATAAGAAAACAACACCCTCATTGTTTACAGCAGCTGTTTGCTCCTGTTCTGTTACCTGCAGCTGAAAGCATCCTGATACACAGCTGACTGCCTGTGTGGTAACCCACTCCAGGACTCTTACTTGGGAAACCCCAGGACAGAGGAGCCTGGAGGGCTACAGTCCATGGGGTCACAAGAGTCTGACACAACTTCGCGAATAAGCAACAGCAAAGCGGCACTCAGCTCCCTTGAAGGAAGGCAGGGCGCAGTCTCCCAGCAGGCAGAGCGCACCTTCTCTGCCCCGCAAGCACTACCCCTTTCTCACGTGAATGGAGCACTAAGGACGGTACCATCTTTTCTCACTGACACCCATCTCTCCCCACCATCTTCCTCCACGCTCCCCGGTACACTCTGGTGTCCTTTTAGAGACACTTGGGTTTGAACCTTGGCTCTGGCTTCTTATTAGCTGCACGATCTCAGGCGAGTCACATAACTTCCCCACCCCTCTAAGAACTCAATAAAAATGATCGATGCTCGCATCACTTGCTATTAGCACGTTAACACATGACTGATGACAGGCTGGAGCCAAAAGAGGCCCAAAGAACGCCTGGATGAGCAGGTAAGCTTCTCCCGAAGACTTCCATGACCACGGCCAAGGCGGCCACTGCCCAAAGAGATTATGGGGCCAAGGAGCAGTTTCTGACAAAGCCTGAGCTAGCGGGGTCCACTTCAGACGCTAAGAGGCCCGTCTTTCTTCTGAACATCAGCACTGGAAGCTCTGTAACTGGCGACAAGCCGGAAGACCTAACAGCTAAGGTGACAGGCTTTAGCACTATTCCACCTCAACATTACAAGGAGCCGTGCCTTTCTCAGACCTGCTCCCAGGACGCCCATCTCACAGCAGGGGGAGGCCGAACCACTCTTATTCCTTTGCCTTGTCAGGGACTGTGGCAACACGGTGAGAAGAGCATATCTTTCCGCCAGCATAAATACTTCATGAATGTCTTTCTGTAAACCTTCCCATCAGAGCGAACTGCACTCCAGAGCAACTGTCCGCTCCACTGGGGCCGCTGGCCACTGGGGCCCCCCAAATAACCCTGCAATTGGATTTGCCTGGAAAAATGTAAAACAGACTGAATCTAATTCAGGCATTACCACGAGTGACTGTGCTGGGCCCGGGCATGTGTTTCTTTCCTGTGTTTGATGTGACTAATAACTCAGATTAATCAATTTCCCTGGGAGTGAGATGGGGAGGAGGGGAGGATGCAGGACTCGGGGGAGAGGGGCAGTCGGGAGAGAGAGGGGCAGGGGAGAGAGAGAGAGACAGACGGAACCAGTGTCTCTGCCTTGCACACCACCACACAGACAGCACTTTGAAAAGGTGTCCTCCAGGCTGATGGTTAGGACTAGCGAGCAGGCGCGGGGACCAAAGCTGCACAGACTCCATCTTCCCAGAACCCACTTATCACTCTCAACGGCAATGACATGAGGGGTCCTCACCCACCACAGAGCTTTGTAATGTTACACTAATCATGTTATACAGAATAAAACAGTAAAATACAACTGATGATAATGAAGAAAACCACCATCTATTGAGTGAGGTGCTGAGCAAGGCCCTATTTATAACGTCTCATTTAATCTCACAATGACCCCGTTTTATAAGATAACGAAGATGGGGAAGGAGGGGAGAACTGCCCAAAGTCACGATGCTAACAGACAGGAGAGGCGGGTCCCAGCCCAGGCCAGGCCAGCTCGCAGACAAAGCTGGGCCCAAAGCTGCTCTCAAGACACATTCTTCCCAGGGTGAGAACACTCCCTTTGGAGCGAAAAAGGAAAGATTCCAAAACAGAGTGTTCAGTGACAAGAGGAACACACAGTGATATAAAGCATTCCGCTTTTCAGGTGGGTGATGAAGAGAGTAAGCACACACACTCGTGTCTGTATTGACACCATAAGGACAGAGAAGAAAACTAACAAAGGTGGTAGGAGAGAAGGCAGAGTGGGATTAACGGTACAGGATGGAGATATCCATATCTGAACCATGTGATGTCTTACCTATGGGAGCAATATGCCTTTTTAAAGTTTTTCATGGAAGAATTTTCCACCCAGGGCTAATTGTGGTTATGGAGGAACGCCCTCATGATTGGCATGTGGGAGTTATCAGATTGCTAAAGTGCTCATACTTTTAGAATCTGTTATTGACAAAAGACAAACTTCTGCTCTGTTATTTTAACATACCTATCTTATCTTCCAACAACACAAGAGAAGACTCTACACATGGACATCACCAGATGGTCAACACTGAAATCAGATTGATTATATTCTATGCAGCCAAAGATGGAGAAGCTCTATACAGTCAACAAAAACAAGACCAGGAGCTGACTGTGGCTCAGATCATGAACTATTACCAAATTCAGACTCAAATTGAAGAAAGTAGGGAAAACCGTTAGACCATTCAGGTATGACCTAAATCAAATCCCTTATGATTATACAGTGGAAGCGAGAATTAGATTTAAGGGCCTAGATCTGATAGATAGAGTGCCTGATGAACTATGGAATGAGGTTCGTGACATTGTACGGGAGACAGGGATCAAGACCATCCCCATGGAAAAGAAATGCAAAAAAGCAAAATGGCTGTCTGGGGAGGCCTTACAAATAGCTGTGAAAAGAAGAGAGGCGAAAAGCAAAGGAGAAAAGGAAAGATATAAGCACCTGAATGCAGAGTTCCAAAGAATAGCAAGAAGAGATAAGAAAGCCTTCTTCAGTGATCAATGCAAAGAAATAGAGGAAAACAACAGAATGGGAAAGACTAGAGATCTCTTCAAGAAAATTAGAGATACCAAGGGAACATTTCATGCAAGGATGGGCTCGATAAAGGATAGAAATGGTCTGGACCTAACAGAAGCAGAAGATATTAAGAAGAGGTGGCAAGAATACACAGAAGAACTGTACAAAAAAGATCTTCACGACCCAGATAATCATGATGATGTGATCACTCATCTAGAACTAGACATCTTGGAATGTGAAGTCAAGTGGGCCTTAGAAAGCATCACTACGAACAAAGCTAGTGGAGGTGATGGAATTCCAGTTGAGCTGTTTCAAATCCTGAAAGATGATGCTGTGAAAGTGCTGCACTCAATATGCCAGCAAATTTGGAAAACTCAGCAGTGGCCACAGGACTGGAAAAGGTCAGTTTTCATTCCAATTCCAAAGAAAGGCAATGCAAAAGAATGCTCCAATTACCGCACAATTGCACTCATCTCACATGCTAGTAAAGTAATGCTCAAAATCCTCCAAGCCAGGCTTCAGCAATACGTGAACCGTGAACTCCCTGATGTTCAAGCTGGCTTTAGAAAAGGCAGAGGAACCAGAGATCAAATTGCCAACATCCGCTGGATCATGGAAAAAGCAAGAGAGTTCCAGAAAAACATCTACTTCTGCTTTATCGACTATGCCAAAGCCTTTGACTGTGTGGATCACAATAAACTGTGGAAAATTCTGAAAGAGATGGGAATACCAGACCACCTAACCTGCCTCTTGAGAAATCTGTATGCAGGTCAGGAAGCAACAGTTAGGACTGGACATGGAACAACAGACTGGTTCCAAATAGGAAAAGGAGT
>SJYT01021998.1:71443-155282 GCA_006410635.1 Cephalophus harveyi | reverse complement strand
CATGCAAAGAGTTGACTCATTGGAAAAGACTCTGATGCTGGGAGGGATTGGGGGCAGGAGGAGAAGGGGACGACCGAGGATGAGATGGCTGGATGGCATCACTGACTCGATGGACGTGAGTCTGAGTGAACTCTGAGAGATGGTGATGAACAGGGAGGCCTGGCATGCTGCGATTCATGGGGTCGCAAAGAGTCGGACACGACTGAGCGACTGAACTGAACTGAACTGAACTTATCTCACTGTGAGGGGGGGTGGTTCCCCAGTGGCTCAGTGGTAAAGAACCTGCCTGCCAATGCAGGAGACGCGGGTTCGATCTCTGGGTCAGGAAGATCTCCTGAAGCAGGAAATGGCAACTCACTCCAATATTCTTGCCTGGGAAATCCCATGGACAGAATAGCCTGGTGGGCTACAGGCGATGGAGATCACAAGAGAGACACGGCTGACTAAACAACAGCAACAAAGCCTGTCTCACTATAGCTGCTCGGAGCAAACGAGGAGCCGCTCACGGCTCAGGACGCTGGAAGACAGCAGACGCCCCCGTGACCGAGAAATAAACACATACCAGGTCCGCGCTTTGTGCCAGGGGCTGTGGGGCACTCCGCTGGTGGAAGTGCCCTAATTCTCATCACCACCAGCATAAACTGGGGACGCTTACCCCCACTCAACAGATAAATCACTGCTAACTGAGAGTCAGCAAGGTTAAGTACGCAGCAAAGTCAGGATCTGAACTGAAATCTCTCTGGCCGCAAGTTCAAGGCCCTTCCCGATACACAGCGTGCTTATCCAGGCAGATGCGTCACAAAGGAACCCCTCACCACCCTGTGGGAACGTTCACCTTACCTTGGTCACATTCAGCCCCCTGTCGTTCCAGCTGTTTCCGTAGCCTCTCATTCGTTTTAATAGATTCCTCTAAACGTTTTCTCAAACTTCGAATTTCTTGTATATGTTCCATCAGTAAGTCTACAGGAAGGAGGGTATTTTTAATTTAAAGTCTGAAGCCCCCAACGAACTGAATAATTTATGGACTATGCAGTGATCCTGAATTTCTAAGAAATACCGGCTGTGTTAAGAGTGTCCTCCCGGGCATGGGGGCGCTGAGCTGCTGCCCACACTGGCTGTGATGACTCTCTGCAGCGCTCCGTGAAGATACTTTACATCACATGGAAAAATTACACTTCATACAATTTTAATGCTAACACTAATACAGCCTTTTATTCTTCTAAATATCAAATATTAATTTAAAATCTTCCTTTCGGTGAAACTAAAAGATTGCTTTCAAGTTTGCCTGAATTGCTGAAGAGTTGATTAAGCCACTTTCATAACAAATTCAGATATTTTTGAGACTAATTCTTTGAAAGGACTATGTTAACCATTTATCACATATTAATTTAAGACTTAAAAATAAGGCAAAACAATAACCCCAACACTAGTGAGAATGTTTAAGAAGAGCTCTCAAGAAGTATATCCTCTTAGTATGGGTATAAATGTATATGACTCTGGGGACCATTTTATTATTAATCATTAGAAAGGTTCTTTATCTTTTACCAAATAATTCTATTTTCAGCAATCTATTTTAAGAGATCACCAGAGATGCTGATGATCATTTACCAGAATGTATGGAAATGTTCATCTTAGCACTTCTGATAACAGTCAGAACTGAAAATAACTCAAATTATTAAATTAACTGCATTATATCCCTATGATACAGTACTACACAGCCATTAAAATTATATTTTGAAGACCATAAAATCTGATGGGAAAATATAGACACAAAATGGGTTATTCGGCATAATCACAATTCTGTTTAAAGACTTGCAGACAGGAAAGATATATATATATGCAAAAGAAGGAAATACATCTAAATATTAACAGAGGTTGCCTTTAGGTGGTAGATCTTAGGCTTCTCAAAACTTTTATATTGTATCTTAACATAATATTTAATAATATATAAAAATTGAAATTTTCTGAATTTTCTTAAATGAGGATGCATTATTTTCTCAGCCTCTGCCACGTCTCACTTCAAGAAAGAATGAAGGAAGCAAAGTTCCAGTCCAAAGGTAGGTCTCTAGAATGAGTGTTTACAGCATAATCACATTAAGTATCCAAAGGCAAAACTAACCCTTTAATTCATCAATTAGGGTATCTCAGGATGTCTCGGTAATGTTTGCTTTAAAACATCATACTAATGTTACGACCCAGTTTTAATTCCTCCAAAATGACTTTCATTTACAAGTAGCACAATGTTACAGATCTTTTCCTAATTAAATAGTAATTCTGCCATGAATTTGAATGTTTACGAGATGACTTAATTCCCAGATCCTCAGCTATCTCCTATGAATGCCAGAAGCGTGGCAAGTCATTTGGCGGACTGAGGACTCTGCCGCGGTACACTGGGCTGTCCCGGCACCACACCTCCGCTCCTGCCTTGCTGCCCCCCAAATCTCGCAGGTCTGAGTGAGTCAGGAACTTATCTTCCTCGATGGTTTATCCATGCCACACGCTGCCAGCTTCTGGGGCAAAAACGCTCAGCAGCGATCGGCAGAACATATCTTCTGCGTCTGGCTGGAAGCTGGCATCACCGCTTGGGCTTAAGGACACATTCCCAGGCGAACTGGACGCCACGTGTTAATTATGCAGCCGTAACTGGGCAGAAGGAAATACTACACTTTCCTTAACAACACTGGAGAAGATTATCTGTCCCTCTTACAATAATGCCCTTCTGACAAACGCGGACTCTTTAAAACCCATCCTGCAAGAAGCAAGCACCAAAAACAACGGTATACACATCTTCTGCCAAGCAGTTCCAATTTACAGAATCTGGGTCAAGAAAGTGTCCCGAAATAAGGGGAAAGCTTCATGTTCAAAGACATTCCCGGCAGCACTTCTCACAATTGTGAAACTTTAGAAAATGACTTAAATGTTCAGCAACAGGGAACAAAAGGAAAATGGCGGTTCAGCCGTTCAGTGGGCGACTGCAAAGACCCTGAAAACGATGTCATGCAACGTGTCGGAAACCTCGCGATACAAAGCCAAGTGAAAAAAAGCACAAGGGCTAAATGATCCCTCTGCTCGATTACGAACATGACAAAAGGGAAAACGATGCAGAGACAGAAACAGACCCCAAGAAGCTAACCGTGGGGTAGTCAGGACCGCTCCAGAGAGCACTGTCCGCGTTCAGGAAAGTGCCTGTAAACCCACTCGAGAAGCCCAAGGTCATAGGTCCTCAGGAGGAACAAGGGCTGAAAGAGATACCTGAATGGCGACACTGGAAATAAACCAAGGCTGGAGTGGCGGAGGGGGTGGAAAGTGAAAACAAGAGGGGCAGGCTGGGAGAGGAAGAGGAAGTGCCCGGTGCCACCTTAGTGGGCAGATTTTAAAGAAGAGGGATGGCAGATATGCCAGTGGCAAGGATCGGGCTTGCTGCCCTGTAAACCCCGCCCTCTCTGGGCCCCACAGCCTCAGCTCCTCCCACAAAGATTCTGTCCGAGGGATCTCTGGCAGGAGGAGGGCACTAGGGACAGGGAAACAGCTTACGATCTGACTTAAGTCGAAAGGCAGATGGTGCGGCCAGAAATCACAGAAAAACCAAGAGCAGAAACTCACAAGCTGCAGAGGGGTACAGCCAGAAATCCAAAGAAAACACATCCAGGTAACTGGTTACTGGAGGAGCCCAGCTGATGCCTGAGTTGTACCAAACCTGTGTACGGCACGCTCTAGGTTTGTTTTCAAACTGTGTTCCTCCAGGCCCCGAGTATCCTACTGCGAGTCTCAGAGGCAACCACTGGGGATAAAGGCTCTACTCCTCTGGAAAATTCTACCTCTTATATACTTCATTTATCTCTTATATAATCAGTTTCATCTGAAAAAAAAGGGGAGGGGGGATTTCTGTTGCCAGAAAAAGGTTTTAAAATTTTGAAGCTCTTGTTCTACATGATCAGGTGTCAACAAAGAGCTTTTAGCAGGGAAGCGTCTGATTTGTTCTCTGGGTCCATTCTGGGCACCTTGCAAAGAAGCTGCTGGAAACGTGAGGGACCAGAGGATGTCAGCTGAGGTCCAGAGTCTAGAGCAAGGGTCAGGAAACGCGGGTGCCTGCCTCAAAGCCGCCCCCACCTGTCTTAAAGGTAAATACAGTTATACTGGAACATGCCCACACATTCATCTATGCATTTTCTACAGCTGCTTTCTGCCGCAAGAGCACAGCTGAGTCACTGCAACAAAGCCCATGTGCTCTGCAAAGCCTGTGATACATACACTGGCCTTTTACTGGGGAAGATCCACCTGTTCGGGTCTGAACAATCCCTGGAACTTATCATGAATAGTAAGCCCTACCCGAGGCCCAGCAGGAGGTATCAGAACTGATGTAAGGGGAGCTCAGGGTGGGCGGCCTCAGGAGGATGATCCCACCAGCTGAGCCCACAGCTCCATGGTCAGAGGCAGGGCAAAGGGCTGACCCCAAAGGTCAAAGGTCACACTAAAGAGAAACACAGCAGATTTATCAAATTCAAAAATCTCCAAACAGGGGGTGAGGTACTTTCAGGCACCCGTACAATTCAAACCAACGGTCTTAAAGCAACATCGCTTCAGGAAGAGAGTGAGAGAAATTAACAGGAAATTGACCAGACTGGGAACTGATCCGTGACCCCAGCGCTTTCCAGACCACCACTGCCAGATAAGTGAGGAAAGGGCAAGTCATCATCAAAAAACAAAGGCGACTTTTTCCTGATCTCCAGCACCTTCAACAACCACAGGTTCCTCCATCGATAAGCGATGCCCTCTCATCCAGTAACCACTCAGACATCGCTACACTCTCCTCCACTACAACGGCAGGAGGGTGAATTAGTGGTCGAACCGGAAGTCTCAGCTAGGTTTACAACGCTTGGGAAAGCACAGCTTACCTTGCGAAAAGTTGTTTGCCAGGCCCGACGCCTTCTCGGCCTCGCTGTCTTGCTTCTGGTCTTCTGAGGAGCAGGACTTCTCGGACAGTCCACAGTCGGACGCCGCGCGACAGGCCAAGGGTGCGGGAGACTCGGGGAGGACGTGCCGGTGTGAGAAGCTGTCTTCTTCAGTCCTTGATCATCAGGATTGAAAGAGAAACCGTGTTCCACACTAAGACCCCCCACCAGGACAGGAACACTGGCCCTCTATCATTTACCTATATTTGCGATGTTGGCCTTTTCGCAGCCCTAGAACATTTTTTAGCAAAGACATTCTAAAAACAAACCAAAAAGGGGCTCAGTGGCCTCGACTTGGGAGTCCATGAAGTAGGGGGACCCACTGCCAGGCTGGCAGGGGAGGCCCTGAGAGAGGCCGCTCTGTACCAGGCGTTTCACACACTCTGTCCATCGCAGGCAGGGCTGGGAGTCGGTGGGACATCAGAACCTCGCCCGCTTGTACGTGGCAGGGCAACCATATGAACCCTCGTCTGGCTGGTTCCAAGCCCCCAGGAGAATGTGGGGGGTGGGGACAACCTAAACCCATAGGTGGACTTGTGGGTCTACAAATCTCAAAACCCTCGTGGTCCCCAAGCTGGTTCCAATATCACCATTCAGGCAATCAACCGGTCATTAACCTGTGTTTCCCAAGGGCCACCTCCGCCAGGAGGAAAAACACCCTGAATTTCGTGAGAAGCCCACGTGAATCCCCATTAGAGATAGGCGCCTTAATTTAAGCTCTTTTTTCTCCCACTTTTTCCTATTACTTCGTGTCTCATTATTCACGAGCTCAGACAGGAGCAAAGGACTCCAAAGCGGCAACACATTCATTAACAGGCAAACACCAGATGCAACCTCGCTCAGAGAGCGTGATGGATGCTCAGGCTCACTGCCGCCTTGCAAAGGGAGGAAGGGGCCGAGGGCACCCGTTTAATTAGCTCAGGAGTGACCCATGCGAGTGCTAAGCCTGCAGCTGAAGATGGGAGAACAGAAGGGACAGAAGCAAGCCTGTCAGAGATGAGATGGGCGGCTGAGGAGGGCCAGCGAGCCTCCCTGCCTTCTCCCAGCCCATTCTCCAGTCAACCACGGCTGGTTTTCAGATCGCCAAGTCTGCTCCTGTCTAGCCCCAGCCTGCCCTCCTTTGGAGACGCCCCTCTTCCTGTAGAACAGGGTCTGGGCTCTTAATCCAGGATGTGAGGACCAGGCCAAGCCCCCGCCCCACCGCCCGCCTCCCCAGCTCCATGCTCTGCCCACCAGCCACGTGGCTCCAAGAGGCCACATCTCCTACACCTCAAGGGTGGTCACGCTCCCCAAAGCCCCACCCCCAAGCCTCACCCTTCAGATCTCAGCTAAGACAGCTCTAGCGGGGAGGTCCTTACTGCCCCCTCCACAGTGTGTCGATGGGACGAAACCCGTTATCATCAGGGCGGAAGTGGAAGGTCGGACTGGGAAGGATCCTTGAGAACACTGCAGCGGGAGAGGAGTGTTTCTTCTGACCTTACAGGGGCCCTGATTAAAATGTGCTCCAGTGAACTGTGCCGCTTCCCTGCCTGCTCCCTCTAATGATGCTGGTTGCCTTCACTATGACAATAAAATCTGAAATGCTGCATCCCAGACTGGTCTCTATTTCTTTATTTCAGCCCCAAGGATCCAAAGGGTCACAGCTCCCAAGAGGAGCGAAACATCAATAGCGTTAACAACAGTGAGAACTTTGAACAAGTTAACAGAGGAAGGCATGACCTTGATGTTTCCAGTTGGCCACAGAGGCAAGCTAAAGGTGGAAACCATCCACTTACACCACGAACATTTTTAAAAATTCCAATCACATGCCAGAAAGCTGGGGCTGGAGCAGGTGTACAGATATTTAAGACAGTCTTTGCCCTCAAAAGGCAAGAGGGAATAACAAGCATCATCCAGGTGTGGGAGTAACAACAGATTGAAGTTCAAACCCCAGTGCTGCCTCTCCTTGACACGCATGCAACTCTGACGCCTCAGGCTCCTCATCCTAATCTGGGAACAAGAATGCTCACCTTGTAGGGTCAGAAACAATGACGTGGGTGCCAAGGGCAGCAGCGGGCACACGCTAACACCTGCTGCCTCCGTGCCTCTTTCAGGGCGTCCTCGAAACTACGTGGCAAGCGCTGCAGCACAGCGACGCGCCCAGCGCTACGGGAAGGGCCAGTGACCCTGGGGTGAGGGCAGACAGGCGAGGGGGTCGCGGCGAGGAGCGCGCGGGCCGCTTCCTGCGAGCCGACTCTGAAGAAGGGATTTCAAGTCACAGGAGGAAGGCAGGGCCCACTGCCTGTGCACTCGCACGCTCTGGAGAACAACCAGCAGTCAGACTTACGGCTGCAGCGCGGGGCCCGTGATGGAAGGACAGATGGGCCAGGCGCGAGCCTGGAACTCGCGCACCAGGGACTCGAGCCGACAGAAGGAACGCGGCGCCCGAGTCAGATCGCCCGAGCGCAACGCCAAGAGCAAACCACGCGGCTGCAGGGAGGCTGCGGGACACCCCGCCTCAACTCCTGGCTTTGTGTGACCGGTGTCCGCTTTCTAGGCGTTTCCGCTTTATTCCCCAGATACAGGAAACTAACAGGACAGGAGGGAGCCCAGACTGACGAACGCTGGCAGACGAAGCTAACCCGCCAGGGCTTCTTACCCAGTGCTGCACACTCACCTCTCTCTCGCTTCTCTCTGGGTTTTCATTTCCACTTCAGCTGAATTTCCTGGAAGCAGAAACAACATCGAGAAGGAAAACATTAAAAGAAAGAAGAAGTGCTCCCTAATAATCCCTTGCTCATCCATTTGCAGAGGCACTATTCCATCTGTTTAAACACTCCTCTGTAACAGTCCTGGGTATTTAAACTGGATTACCAAGAATACCGCTCAGACTGCAGACTCCGGCTCCAGTGCTGGTTCCATAGCAAGGGGACAGGACCGAATCCAAAAAGCAATCACAAAGGCGCGGCTGGACACAGGCTCTTCTTCCTTCCCTACAATTCTGATTCCAGCAGAAGACGGGCCTGTCGCAGGAGACGGCAAACAGAACCCAGAGAGAGCAGCTCACTGCCCTCCGGGTCCAAAATTCCAGAGTCTCCTCACCACAGACTTGCTCCTGGCTTCCCTTCTGTTCTTTTTTCCATGCGTTCTAACACGGATGATAGTTACTGTGACTTAATCTCTCACTCTGGCCTATATATATATTTTTTTTAGCACACTAATGGTGATTTTTTTTTTAACTTATCCATTTTGGGCCACGCTGGGTCTTGGGTGCCGGGTGAGCTTTTCTCCAGCTGTGGTGAGCGGGGGGCTGCTCCCCAGCAGCAGCACGCGGGCTTCTCACTGCGCCGGCTTCTCGTTGTGGAGCACAGGCTCTGGGGGACTCGGGCTTCGGAGCTGCAGCTCCCAGGCTCTGGAGCACAGGCTCTGGAGGACTCGGGCTTCGGAGCTGCAGCTCCCAGGCTCTGGAGCACAGGCTCTGGGGGACTCGGACTTCAGGAGATGCAGCTCCCGGGCTCTGGACCACAGGCTCCATACTTGAGGCGTACACGCTTAGCTGCCCCGTAGCATGTGCGACCCTCCCGGGTCAGGGATTGAAACCGTCTCCTACACTGGCAAGCGGAGTCTTTACCACTGAGCCGCCAGGGAAGGCCCTCACTCTGGCCTTTATTAGGAGCACTTCTCTTACCAAGTTTGCTTTAGAAACGTCACGTTCAACGAGAATAGGAATATTCCCTTGGAGGTGGATGTGGACCATTTTCTGCCAGTTCCCTAGCTGACATCGAAGGCCCTCTATTTTTCATTTTATAAAAGAAACATCTTTGTGCATATAGCTCTATCTGCACTGAAATTATCTCCTCCAGAAAGGCTCAGAGAAGCGGGATTCCCAGGAAAAGGAGGCTGTGCGTGCAGTTGAAAAAGCCGCTGTCTGCAGCAGGGGGGTGGCCAGAAGAAATGACAAAGGAAAACAAAACCAGGCTGGGGATACAGCTGGGGACGGCGCTCTGCTGCCCTGCACGCCACCACCCGCCGTTGCAAGGAGCACGTGAGCCCACATTTCAGAAACGAACAACTGTACTTTTAAAATATTTCCGAACTCTGGCAATTGCAGGCTGGGAGGAACTCTTTGAAAAAAAGAATGGGTGGCCAAAGAAAAAAAACAAACCTTCAGTAGCTGTACTGGAGAAATGAGACTAATCAAACAGCATCCACACGCACCATTTCCAAGACTACTCCTAAGAGGAAACGTTCTTGAACACCACGGCGTGGAGGAGGAGATCACAGGAGAGACACACACTTGCTTCTCGTCTCGCGGCTCCCTCTGCGCCCACCAGGCTGGCCTCTGAGTGCCAGCACCACGCGGGGCAGGGCGCTCAGGCTCCCAGAATGGGCCCTGCGGGCGGTTCCTTGGCAGCCACGTCTCCCTCGGGCCCCAAGACAACCCCGTGAGCCAGGGTCAGGCTCTCTGTTTCAAGGTAACGACAAGAAATCCCGGGGGTAGAATGGTTCCACCCTCCCGGTTCACACTGCATTTACTTCACCGCACGCTCAGGTAAGCCAGGGAGATGGAGACGCTCTCACAGCCGCCTGCCCACTCTGCAGGTGCCAGCCAGCCGAACATCACGAAATGTGCTTCACAGTTACCACTGTTCTTCAGAAGTACCAGGACTTCACAGGGCAGCGTGTGCCCGCTCCAGGGCAGGCTGTAAGCATTCTGGGTTGCCCAACGGTAAACTCATCTCAAAACCAGCAGAAAGCTCTGCTTGATTCCTAACGAAGCCCACCGCCATAGAAGGAGGCCAGGACCTGGGTGCCGCCAGCAGCCCTAGGCTCCCTTCTTCAGACCAGAGACCCTTTGGGTGCCGCCAGCAGCCCTAGGCTCCATTCTTCAGACCAGAGACCCTTTGGGGAGCTTGTAACAACTCAACAGTTATATTCCACTCACTTCCCTTCCACCACAAAGCTCTTTAACACCAAATGACAGACTGTTTTGGTGGGACTCACAGGGAGATGGCCGGTATGATGCACTGAATTCTTGGTACAATCTGCCTTCACGCAGGTGACAGGGTACCATCTGTCCAGCTCTTCCAGAAGCTTAGGAAGTATGTCATGGAAATCTGCTCCCATCTCTCAGGCAAATCTCACTGCCACACCTGAAAAGCTGTAGAGTATGTGGCGGTGGAAGGGTCCCATCTTTCCACAGAGAGACATCTAGTTATCCACTAACATCTGAACAAGGGTGAGAAGCACGATGCAGGAGCGGCTTGTAACAGGCGGCCCCGCCTGCAGCCTCCTCTGTGCACTGACCCCTCTGTATGCGGGCGCTGGTCACCACGTAGGAAGTCATTTGGGAGAACAGTCCTCCCTAGCTCCACACCCATCGATCGTACAAGTTTAAGCTCAAACATCAGAGTCTGGCATCTCCTACGTGCCCCAAACGCTTCTTCCTTTCCATCTCACTGGTAATTCATATTAAATATTTACAGTTCTCCTCCCAGGTTGCCTGTGCCCAACGCTGAGGACACAGATATGAACGAGCAGCCTGCCCCCAACAGGTTCCCAGCTGAGTGGGGACCGTGGACCCAAAAGATGATTCCACAACAGCACCGTGACGAGGTACGTGGGATGCTGTGTGTGAGGGGGGGCCGAGCGCCACCCAGCCTGGCCCATCAGAGAGTTCAGAGGAGGCGACGATTGGTCTAGGTCTCTGAGGTGGGGAGAGCTGCTTTATGGAGGTGAGGAGAGGCTCAAGGGCCAGGCAGAGGGCAGATTTCAGGGCTACTCAGGAGCATTCTGTGGATACTCCACTTTATCGGATAGCCTGGCTCACGAAGCTAACCAGAGCTTGCACGACCCCCGCCAACATTCGGGAAATAACCTTCCCCACCAGCCACGAATCCTCCTGAGGTGGCAGGCTGAGCTCCCATGTCCTTTCCTCCTGGAAGCCTCCCCTTCAGAGTCCACAGGTGCCCCCTCCAAGCTCAAGGACACACGCCAGACAGAGGCGGGGGGCCTTTCACCCACGGGTACCCCAGGGTCGGGTCCATGCCACGTAAGACCCCCAGCAGCAGCATCAGATCCCGAGTGGGCACGGCACGTCTGGCCCTTTCCTAGGTCGGGAGGCCAGGACAGAGACCGCCCCCCAACTTCCAGGATCTCATGCTCTGAAGAAACAAAATATGCCCCCCAAAAGTCACTGCCGGCACCTGCTGAGCTCCCTCTACTGGCCGGGTGGACGCCAGCTGCTTCAATAACCTTGAATCCTCCCAGAGCTCTAAGAAAGCACACTTCCACCCTCCTTCTTGGGTGCTACCAGTTAAAAATCAGAAAAGAAAGAGCAAGGATATGCACAAAGATTCCAATCCATTGGTCCTTTATCACAGCCCTAAACTTTGACAACCTAAATGTCCACCGAGTGGGGAATGATTCATTACAGTGCCTTCATACGACAGAATGCTCCACAGCCCCTAAAACTTACAAGGTAGCTTCACATTTATCGTCTATAATTGAACAAAGCGAGAGGCTGCAGACTGTCCTCCTTCCACCCAAAATACACACATGGATAAAAAAGGTCTGGGAAGTATACACTCCAGGGTGTTCATGTTTTGCTGTATAAATGATGCAATTACAGGAATATTCGCTTATCTGTTATTCCACAATAAACGGGTACTGCTTTGTATTAATAATAAAAAAAAGACTAGATTTAAATTTTTTAAGAACTCATGCTATGCAACTACCTCAAACATAAAATTATTTTATGGTGGGCTCGTTTCATAATTCAGAAGCCAGACTCTTCAGATGGCAGCCCAGAAAGACCCACCTCGGCTACATATTATTCTCTAAGAAAAAGAGCTGCAGAGAGGTTCCTGAGACCTTTCTGCCTTTTGTAGACGAGAATTAAGGTCTGTGTTTGTGTTGTCTGTTAAGCCCAAAATGTTTCTGCTTCCAGAACCCATGGGAAACAAGAAGTGAGATCTCCTTGGGCTTGTCAAGGTAAGTAACTAAAAAATAAATCAAGGGGAGGCGAAAGTTGAGGGTGGGCAGGCATCTGGCGCAGAGGGCTGGGAGGAAGGAGAGAGACAGACAGACAGTACCGCGAGTCACGAAGACCCAGCTCTATCCTGAGGACCCACTGTACCCCCTACAGCAAAACGGAAGCTAGCTTATTTGCAAAATCCTCGCCAGAAGACAGGGGATTTTGTTAAGCTGGGAAAAGTGAAGTGTTCCTGCGCTCTGGCCCTCCGGGGTCCCGAGAGCTGGTACTAGACAATGGGCCTGCGACGTGCCTAAGGTGCTGGGCCCTTTTTAAAAACGGAGAAAACACCACTTCCTGCGCCCAGAAGGCAAACTACCCCACGTTCTACCTCAGCATCACACTCAACACGTGGACCCTTGTGAACCGTCTGCGTGTCTGCATGAAGGCACAAGGACTGCGTCAAACCGAGGTTCTTCCCTGTTAAGGCCGAGTTCCTCACGTAAAACCACTTGTCCTGAGAATGAAGCCCCCGGCTCCCAACAAGTACAGGACTCAAGCACTCAGGACTCCAGGTGAGGCGCCACGAGCTCTGTCCAAGGCCTTGCGTCCGTGATTTAACTTGACCCTTATAACCACAAAGGAAAGCCTCTGATTTGGGGCAGAAGGCAGTCATGACCTGACTTACACTTTGTGAAGACCACTCCGACCACAGCAGAAACGGACTCCTTCGGGCCCAGGGTGGATGCACAAAGGCCAGGGAAGAGGGGGCCGCACCCACCCCAAAGCGCAGCAGGCAGTCAGCGGGAGCGGCAGTGAGCGGGAGCAGGCCCTGATCAGGAGCCGTGGCGGCAGTGAGATGGCAGGCCCGGCTGATCGGGAGCCGTGGCGGCAGTGAGATGGCAGGCCTGGCTGATCGGGAACGTGCACTGGGGGCAGGGATCCAGAGGGGCACCCGGGGGTGGGCGGGAGAACTGACTCCGGACGGTGTCCTCCTTGGAGTCACGAGGAGGTTCCCCAAGGAGGAGGGGCCAACCACATCCACCCTCCTCTCGGGGCTGTCAGTCAGGAGTCGTGCATGTTCACGTGCATGCATCTCTCTGCCTAGAGAGAGGGGGAGAATGACAGGCTGCACATGGCGAACTTCATGGCAAATGGACGGGAAACAGTGGCTGACTTTATTCTCTGGGCTCCAAAATCACTGCAGGTGGTGACTGCAGCCTTGAAATAAAAAGATATTTACTCCTTGGAAGAAAAGTTATGATCAACCTAGACAACGTATTAAAAAGTAGAGACGTTACTTTGCCAACAAAGGTCTGTCTAGGCAAGGCTATGGTTTTTCCAGTGGTCATGTATGGATGTGAGAGTTGGACTGTGAAGAAAGCTGAGCACCAAAGAATTGATGCTTTTGAACTGTGGTGTTGGAGAAGACTCTTGAGAGTCCCTTGGACTGCAATGAGATCCAACCAGTCCATCCTAAAGGAGATCAGTCCTGAATATTCTTTGGAAGGACTGATTTTGAAGCTGAAACTCCAATTCTTTGGATACCTGATGCGAAGAGCTGACTCATCTGAAAAGACCCTGATGCTGGGAAAGATAGAGGGTGGGAGGAGAAGGGGACGAAAGAGGAAGAGATGGTTGGATGGCATCACCAACTCGATAGACATGGATTTGGGTGGATTCCAGCAGTTGGCGATGGACAGGGAGGCCTGGAATGCTGCAGTTCATGGGGTCGCAAAGAGTCGGACACGACTGAGCGACTGAACTGAACTATATGGAAGATGTCTGCTGTAGTCTCAAAGAAATGCAAGTTATTATTTTTGAATTGTAATGTAAGAACATCCATTAAAGTACCTAGCACATAGCAAATGTCTGGCAAAGGCTTTCTTCCATCCTCCTCAGACCACCTCTGATGCTTAAATCTGTTTTAACCAATGAAAGTTTGGGTTTTCTTGTTTGCTTCGTTTGCTGCCCCCAGCATTTAACATCCGTGAGTCTTCACCCACCAAACCTGGGTTTCTATCCCCTCTTGAAAATTCAGAGGAACAGGCAACCACGTGGCCATGCCTTCCCAGCCTGGCCCCTGAGGCCCCTCCACTGGACCCTGGGTCTAGAACAGGGCAGACTGCCAACCACGGGCAGTGGGCACTGGAATGAAGCAGCCGGTAGGGCTCTGCCGTCACCTCGTCAGGGCAGGGGGCGGAAGGGGAGGCCAAGGAGCCGGTTCCCCCGGGCCCCTCCGAGAAGGCCTGGACCCGTGCCTGATCCATCTTAGGACTCACAGGCCGGCGCCTCACTCACCCTTGAGAAACAACTTCTCCAGCTGCTCCAGCAGTGCCGCGCACTGGCACAGCTGCTCCTGGAAGCCCTCGGCCACGCGCTGGTCCACGTCGCTGGCCTGCAGCAGCTCCTCAAACGCCGTGATCATGGTGTTCACGTGCTGGCGATAGACGACGCAGAGGCTGTGGCCGTCCTTTATCTGCTGTCGTTGGAGGGAGAGTTCCCTGGCTTGGGCCTGAACTAACGAATCGTACCTGATGCAGGAGGGAAAAGGAAACGCTGGCACCCATTTTAGAACTGAATTTCTGTGACCTTAACACTAATTGGAAAACTGACAAAGCAGAATTTTGAAAAGCCTGCAGCTGTACAAGTATCTATACTTTTGGAACAACTGCAACTACACAAGGTCCCGACTCTTTCGATTTCAAAACAGCCAACGAAGGCTGGAACAGAGGTCCTTTTGCAACACTTTTAACCTTTATGAAGCCCCCAGTTAAAGTACAGACTGGCAAGGACTCGGAAGGACAATTAGTTTCCACTCACTCTTTAAAAATACTACTTGAAATTTGTAGAAACGAGCGCGCCAACGGGCAGGGGAGCCAGCACAAATCCTCAAGAAAAACAAAAAGAAACTGAAGGCAAGAAAACAAGACGAGGACTGAGCTCTGGAGGGAGGGCCACAAGGCGACTCTAACCCTGTCGGCCACGCACAGGGGAACCGAGGCCGGTCAGCCCCGGAAGTAGGCATGTTTCATAAGTTGCCTATTCCTCGCAATCTCCTAACAAATGCACGACTATCTCCCTTTACAGGAGAGAAAACTGCCTCTTAGAGATGGCAAAGTCGGTTAAATGGGGAAGGTTTGTGACTCGATAGGGCTCCGCCTTCAAAGCCTAACTAAACCAGGCTCACGGCCTCGGGCGCCCCGTCTGCCCGTGCGAGCCCGCGAGGATCCGCCAACTGAGAGCAGCGCGGGTGGAGGGAAGCGTGGCTCCGTCTTCCTTACCGACTGCGGCTGCAGGAAGCTGGCCCCAGAGTGGCTGGGCAGAGACCCTGACCCCTCGCGCCGCTACATCCCTTGAAATGATGAGCAGTGACCACCTTCGAGCCCATGTGAGCAGAGAGGTCACGTGACCACAGCACCGCAAACGGGGCCAGTTTAACGAGTGAGACACAACCTGGCATCAGGAACCGTCCCGGGCCGCCTTCTCGGGCACGGCAGCCTCTCTGAGGCTCCGTTTCCTTGTCCACAAACACAGGGTTTGAGAACACCTCCTTCTCAGGTGGCTGTGGGGATTCAGTTAGAACAGTGCCTAACCTGGGGTCTGACAACGCTGCCCTTCGATAAACACCAGCTGCCTTCAATCACGCAGCTGATTGATTGATTGATTGATTGCCTTCAATCACGCAGCTGATTGATTGATTGATTGATTGCCTTCAGTCAATTATGGGAAGCCCTGAAAACGCACTCTGGCTCCTGACAATTCTGAACAACGTGTCTACCTCAAATTAGTGACAAATGAAGGTCAGCTTTACAGATGATCCCATGTTTGTCAGATCTCATGAAGCAAAACTGTGTATTTCTATGCCCATAAAACATATCTTCACGACCCAAGAATTCTTGTCTTTCAACACCGGCTTATTTCTCTGAGGTGACCTTAACGGGTAGAGATACGGACAATGTTTACTTTCTCCCCACCCCGCCTAGGACAGCGGTTTCAGCGTCCCCCACCCCTCCCCTGCAGGACAGTAAGGGTCGGGAGTAAACACTGCCATTTAGCAACCGGACTATGACTCACCAAGCGGCCGGGCTAAAACCTGCACCCTGCCCCCCAGACTGCGGAGGACAGGACCTGCTCGGCCAACTTCCGAAGGCACGGGCCAAGTGTGTACACCGTCAGGTTCCGTGGCCTCACACGCCACTTCCCGAAGGCATAGCTGCCCTATGTTACCGTTCTGTGCAGCCGCTAGGTCGTGTCCGACTCCTGAGACCCCACGGACTGCAGCACACCAGGCTCCCCGTCCTCCAGGATCTCCTAGAGTTTGCTCACATTCAGGTCCATAGAGCTGGTGATGTGATCTAACCATCTCGTTCTCTGCTGCCCCCTTCTCCTTTTGCCTTCAATCCTTCCCAGCGTCAGCGTCTTTTCCAAGACGGAACTGCCTCAGCCGGGCCACGAAGGCTTCCCTGGCACATGCCCAACGCCCCTGCAGGGCAGCGCCCCTTCCCGGGTCAGGGGCGCCCACCTAGCGGCAACGTGCGGGAACTGCAGGCTCACCCGTGGGAGAAGGCAGAGGTGGGACGTACCTGGAGGGCGAGAGGTCTCTGATCTTATTCTGCAGGTTATGGATTCCACCGAAAAGCTCCATGTTCAAATTCTGCTCCTTCTGCAGCTCACACTCCTGGCCCACCAGCTGCTGTCCGAGGCTCTCCAGCCTCCCGCCGTCCATCATCTTTGGCGCCAGCGGGTGGAGGATCTTCATGTGTTTCACGTAACGGACCTGGCGCAAACTCGAGAAGGTCATTTCTTCCTCGTCGGCACTGCCCTTGGACTTGCTCAAGCCGTCCTGGGCCCCTTCCGTCCCACACAAGACCGTGATGATGGCCTCGCTGAACCGGGAGTGCTTCTGGAGCTGCAGGATGAAGTTCCGGTAGCCCTCGAGCTCCGTTTCCAGGTCACAGATTTTCCGTTCTAAGTTTTCTTTATCGTTTGAGGTATCAGTGTTCTCCAGCGGGTCAGTCCCAACCACACTGATTTTAGTGGAAAACTGACTGTTGAAACTCAAGTGTGTAGCTGGGAAGTCTTCAGAGGGGTCCTCGTCGCCTGGTGGCAAGACGGCAGGGTCATCTGCCTGGTAAACTTCAGAGCCTGGAAATCAAACCACGTTTACGTCAGTCTCTCCACTGCTGAAATCTAGCCCTCTGCCCTGGCTCACAGCCCCCGCCGAGCAGAGACCGCGGGATCCTCCTGCCAAGCCCCTCTGGCTCGAGTCCTTCCCTCTTCCTTCTCAACCCAGCCTCCTCCTCAGAGCTACTGCGCTGAAAAGTGAATTCCACCCTGATAAGCAGCCACCCCACCTACACCTCACCCAGCCCCCATCTTGAGGATTAAGTCCAAACTTCTCACAGTATCCGAGACCCTCCATGATCGCATTCCAGGCAACCTTTGCAGGGACACGCTCAGCCACCACCTACGCAGACTGCCTGCTAAAGCAACCATCACTCCCTGCATACAGCAAGCTGCTCACGCCTCCCGGCTTCTGCATGTGCTGTACCCCGTGGCCGCCTACTTTACTCCCGCTCAACGAGCTCCTACTCATCCTTCAACACCCAAATCTGATTGTCCTTCTCTGCGAACCGATGTTCAAACTATGCAAAACAGTCACTCCCCACTGCGCTTCCATGGTACCTGATACCTAACATCCACAACAGACACGATCGCTGCCGGCTGCCGGCACGGGACGGACATCTGGCTCATTCATTCATTTACACGGCAGTTAGTCACTGGGCTCCTCTTCCTTGCTGGGCTGCATGTTCCTTCCCAGCAGGAACCGGCCTTTCATCTTCCCATGCTCAGGCCTCGTACAGCACCCAGCCCAGACCAGATGTGAATGAAGGGCGGACAAACATTGAAGAAAGAGTGAAGTAACATCAAAGACGAGCAATTCTGAAATCCTCGGCAGATGAGAGGTCACGTCATCTCCATGTCTACCAGCTTCTGGGAGACGCCACGAGGTCCCCTACAGTGAGGAGTTATTTGGCTGACTCATAATCCTGCCAGGAAACATCTCCTTACAGCTAGTTTAAATCCCCCTGTTTGCAGCCAAGCTCCTGTGAGAGCAGGGTGGTGCTGCAGGAAGGGCACACAGCTTTGAAGACAGAGCGGAGCGGGCCCACACCCTGCTGGGCTACTTGCTGGCCGCACAGGCTCAGGTAAGAACTCACTGTCCAGAGCTCTGGTTTCCCCAAAGCAGCATCTCATCTGCTGTTGTAAGGCTTCAAGCTCAGGCCTGAGCGTAGAGCATCTGTCCTTAACCACACGCCACACTGCCTGCTGTCCAAGGGAAAGCTCAGCTCAGTACAAGCAGCTGTCTGCATACCTAAGAGGCAGCAGAACATAGGAGAAAAATCCGCCTCTGAAAGTCAACAGATCTGGTTTCACACTAAGGCTCTAACCACTTAATGGCTGTGTGACCTTAGGCAAGTGCCTTAGCCTCTCTGAGCCTCAGAAGCTTCATCTGCAAAAGGGAGAGAACACCTTGTATTTAGTATCCAATGGGACAGGATCTGCAAAAAGGCTAACAATGTCTGGCACACAGTAGTGAAGGAGACCAACCAATATGAATATGCTTTGCTTTCCTGAAGGTGTTCAAAGATGGGAGAGGACGCCTATTCCAGGAGACCCGTGAGCAAAGGCGTGTGGACTTGGGGAAACGTGGGCAAGGCAGCGGGGTACGCTGGTTGAGATGACCGAGGAGACCACGCAGAAGGAAAGATGCACACACGTCCTTGTCAGGCTGACTCATCCAACTTCTGGGTTCTGCAGCTGCTCCTCGTGGCTTTAAGCCCATTCTTGTCCTTGCTCATGATGCAAACACCGTAAAATAAACTTCTGAATTTTAGAAAGCCACTGCTACGTGACCTCAAGAAAGCATTCCTAACAGAGCATTTTTACTGCACAAAATGTGTTATAATCACTAGGTCTGAGGGCCTTCAGAGTGGAGACCATGTCATTCATCTCTGCATCTCCAGGGTCTGGCCTGGGGCCTGGGGCAGAGAAGGGACTCAGGGAGTCCTGCTGGCTTAGCGTGTATGAGAGAGACAGAGGGAGAAAGCTCAACAAGGCTTTTTTCCTATGAGTCACATTCCAAGGCAAGAAAATAGCTTTGCTCTAACAACCTCCTGATAATGGAATTTCATGGCAGGAAGTGATGTTCACTCATGGGAATAAAGATCAGTTCTGATGACTTTCAGTAAGTAATCGTGAGGCAAAGACAAATGGAAGCCCCGTACAAATGTCCTTTTGTGATACAGACTGTGGCCACCTCTGCTGTTTAGACACGTACGTGTATATACACACTCTCATCACAGCTAGGAGGTGTCCTCCCCACATCCCACTTGTACAACCAGTGGAAACTCTGCTCCTTACAGCTCCTTTAGACACTTGACACTCAAAATTTGACTTCAGAAATGTTCCTCAACTACAGCAATTTGTGACTTCACAGAGGCAAGGACTAACTTCCAGGCACCTGGGCCAGTACATGGCGAGTCTCACAGCTCAGCGTCAGCACGGCCACCTGGCTCTGCAGTCTCTGCTCCGTAGCCCTTCATAAGGTTCCAAAGCAGGATTGGTTTTTGTTTTTGTTTTTCATTTAAAAAATCACTGCATAGCACTATTCACAATAGCCAAAGCATGGAAAAACCTAAATGTCTATCGGCAGATGGATAAAGATGTGGTGCATATATAGAATGGAATACTACTCAGCCATAAAAAGAACAAAATGCCGCCACTTATGGCAACGTGGACACAGCTAGAGATTATCACACTAACTGAAGTGAGTCAGAAAGAGACACACACCCTGTGACGTCACTCCTGAGTGGAATCTAAAATACAGCACAAAAGGACCTATCTGTGAAACAGAACAGACTCACAGACAGAGAGAACAGGGAGGAGGGGCAGGGAGAGGGCTGGACGGGGAGTTCAGGGCTGGCGGATGCAAGCTGCTACATTCAGAATGGATAAACACAAGGTCCTGAGTACAGCCCGGGGAACTGTATCCAGTATTCTGTGATAATCCACCATGGAAAAGAATGTAAAAATGGGTGTTTCTGTGCATAACTGAATCTCTCTGCTGTACAGTAGAGGGCCCCATGGCCACTGATTTACATCATAGGAAACACTGAAGCTCTGGACCTCCCGACGATGCGGTAAGGGGCACTCGATTACCCAGGAGAGTGGCTTTCTCCTTCAAGCCCAGGGCCCTTGAGCAGCCTCAAGGTCGTCAGCACCCTGACTGGAGGCCTCAGGAAGCACACCCCACTGGGAACAGGGCCCACAGCCCAGGGTCTCCCCAGAGCCTGGGCAGGGCTACGTCCTCTGAGGCCAAGCCACCAGAGCCCAGCCCACGGCCTGGTAGAAAAGTGTCAGACAAACGGACTGTCCACTCGGACAGACACCCAGCGGGCCGTGACTCGTCCACCTATCTACCAGCTGGGTGGCCCTGGACCAATTCTCTTTTAAAACCCCAAGCTCCCTCCTCCTGTGTTAACAGGGACACCGAAGACGCCCTAAGATGCCCACTGCGGGGCTCAGTCCTGGTTCTTACATGAAACCCCCAAATGGCGCCGGGCACACAGCAGCTGGTCAGCAGGCTCGGGGGGTGAACGCTGGCCGGGCTCGTGGGCGGCCTGCTGCGCCTCGGCCCCTTCCCTGTCTCTCCAGACGCAGGGCGTGGCTTCCAGGCCTCCCCGCTCTCCCGGCCCGTCCCGGTAGGCTGTTCCCACGAGGCGCTGGGCTACAGGCATCCGCAGAGAGAGAGCAAAATAAGTAAAACCCTCGGCTTGAAACTGAGCCAAGCAGCTAAGAAGAATACAAAGATACAACAGGGAGAATAAAAACACTGGGGAGGCAGAATGCAATTTATAAGATAAAATTAATCTATCGAGCTGCCATAACAGGACATAAAAAGCATAAATATACTGCAGCTTGTCTGAAATGGTTTAAGCCCAGGCTCTCGAAAAACCGTGAGTGAGAAAATGAATTCTACAGACTTATGCCCACCCTTCCCAAGAAGAGAGGCCCCCAGGGCCCGCCGGGCAGCTGCCGAAGCAGCACCTGGCCGAGGCACCCCCGGGCCTCAGCAAGAAATCAGAACGCTGCTCAGTGCAAATGGCAAGCCCCGGGCGAAGGGCCAGGGCCCCAGTGCGACTGGGCGCGTCTCCTTCCTCCCCTGAGCGGCCCACTCCTGCCGCCCTGATGTCCTTAATTATCTGTCCCTGTTCCTCCGGACAGGTTACCCTCCGAAGGCAGGGATGCAACTCCTTCCCTTCTCTCCTCCACTGCGTGCAGGCGGCCAGGAGCGTCGCAGGCGCCCGGAGAACGTTCACTGACTGAACAGATGCCTGGGCGGATGGGTGGGTGGATGGACGGACAGATGGAGGGATGAAGGGCTCTGGGAAAGGAAGGAGGAAGGAAGAGCCATCCTACCAAAGGCCTACCTCAGCGGAGGCCGATCTTAAAAACCTCAACTGTGCTAAAGCCAAGACACTGCAGCTTGTCCCTAAGTCACATCTTTTGCGACCCCGTGGGCTGGAGCCCACCAGGCTTCTCTGTCCTTGGGACTCTCCAGGCAAGAACACTGGAGTGGGTTGCCATTCCCTTCTCGAGGGGATCTTCCCAAGCCAGGGGTCAAATCCAGTCTCCTGCACTGGGAGGTGGATTCTTGACCACTGAGCCACCTGGGAAGCCTCAAACCCAAGAGAAACTAACATCAAGTGGAAGATACTGTTTGCTACAGATCATCATAAAACCCGCACACGCAGAATCGTGCACCATCAGTTCAGTCGCTCAGTCGTGTCCGACTCTTTGCGACCCCATGAATCGCAGCACGCCAGGCCTCCCTGTTCATCACCATCTCTCGGAGTTCACTCAGACTCACATCCATTGAGTCAGTGATGCCATCCAGCCATCTCATCCTCAGTCGTCCCCTTCTTCTCCTGCCCCCAATCCCTCCCAGCATCAGAGTCTTTTCCAATGAGTCAACTCTTCGCATGAGGTGGCCAAAGTACTGGAGTTTCAGCTTTAGCATCATTCCTTCCAAAGAAATCCCAGGGTTGATCTCCTTCAGAATTGCTTATATCTTTCCTTTTCTCCTTTGCTTTTCGCTTCTCTTCTTTTCACAGCTATTTGTAAGGCCTCCCCAGACAGCCATTTTGCTTTTTTGCATTTCTTTTCCATGGGGATGGTCTTGATCCCTGTCTCCCGTACAATGTCACGAACCTCATTCCATAGTTCTTCAGGCACTCTATCTATCAGATCTAGGCCCTTAAATCTATTCCTCACTTCCACTGTATAATCATAAGGGATTTGATTTAGGTCATACCTGAATCGTGCACCAGGCTCTGGGAAACACTGTGGTAAAGTAAAGGCTCTGAAACCAGGCAGCTGGTTTAGGCTGGGAGGTCAGTCCACAGTGTGAGCGTAGCCAAGTCCCTTTATCTCTGAAACTGCTGCCTCAGCGATCAAGTGGGAATAACCAGTGTACCTGCTCAGGGGACTGGGAGGAGGATTCAGGGAGACCACGTGTGTGAAGTGGACAGCGTGGCTCCGGGAGTAACGGGCACTCATTTGACGCTACTTACTGCCACAGGCAGGCAGAGGCCCCCAGCCCCGAACCACTCGGACGCAACCGTCCACGCCGGCCTGCAGCCGCTCCTTGGCGAACACTGCTTCTCCGGCAGCCTCCCTGGGAGTGGGTGCATCTTTCCTTCCTCCCTTGTGCCATGGGCCTAGAAATGCGTGAGTGCCTTCGCTCACCTCTGAAGCTCCCAGACTGTCTCTCTTCTCTAAGAACTCCGGTTTTGCGGCTCATGCTATGAGATCACCCCACCGCCGACCCCGCCTTCCCGCAGAGGTTGCTGTTGTTCAGTCACTCAGTCGTGTCCGACTCTCTGTGACCCCACGGACTGCAGCACTTCTGGCTTCCCTGTCCTTCACCATCTCCCAGAGTTCATTCAAACTCATGTGCATCGAGTCAGTGATGCCATCCAGCCATCTCATCCTCTGTTGTCCCCTTCTCCTCCTGCTTTCAGTCTTTCCCAGCGTCAGGATCTTTTCCAATGAGTCCATTGTTTGTATCAGGTGGCCAAAGTATTGGAGCTTCAGCTTCAGCATCAATGCTTCTAATGAGCATTCAGGGTTAATCTCTTTTAGGATGGACTGGTTTGATCTCTGTGCAGTCCAAGGGACTCTCAAGAGTCTTCTCCAACAACACAGTTCAAAAGCATCAATTCTTCAGCGCTCAGCCTTCTTTATGGTCCAACTCTCACATCCATACATGACTACTGGAAAAACCATAACCTTGACTAGACGGACCTTTGCTAGCAAAGTAATGTCTCTGCTTTTGAATGTGCTGTCTAGGTTGGTCATAGCTTTCCTTCCAAGGAGCAAGTGTTGCTCACAGTGTATTTTCTTCCTCCCCCTGTGATATATACGCTGGACCCAGACTTGGTCTCTTACGTCCACTATCTCGCCGGTGCCCGGCACATGCGTCTTTTCTGAAAAACTATGTGAAAGATCACTGTTCTTGCTATTGTGGGCCGATGTCATCCGCTCACAGCAGAAGTTCAACATCAGGAGCCAGCACAAGTGCTGCTGTGGGTTCAGGAGCACTCTGCAGATGACGGATGCTGCTGCATGCACGCTGCCCTGCCTGCGCCGTGAGAGGGCCCTCAGCTTTCCTCACTCTCAAAGGCGTAGCACGTCCACGCACCACCGTCTTGGGCTGGGGACCGCACTGAGGTCTCCCTCTGAGTCTAGGAGTCTGAGCCAGAGACTCCGGACCCCAAGGGCTATTTGGGGAGCTCCCAGGAGAGCAGAGACAGCAGGTTCCAAGGGAGTAAGGAGGCAGGTCAATTCTAGAAGCCATAAGCTCAGCAGGGTTTGCAATCAGCCCTGAAGAACCCAGCCTTCCAGAGCATGCTGCAAGGACGACTGAGGCCCCCACAGATGGTGCTGGGGGTGGGATGGGGGTAGGGAACAACCCAGATTCAAGCCACGCCGCGACTGGAGCCCCCGAGACAATCGCAAGGGAAGGGGGCGTGACCCTGCAAGGCCTGGGCGCACGACCCGTGCCCCTCTGCCCCCCCAGAACAAAATGAAAACAAAGGATGCGCTTTCCTGACTGTGTCCCCTCGATTGTGTATTTGTCAAGTCAAGATTAGTCACAGCAATTTAGGAAATTATCCTCCAGCCTATTGCAATTCCAAACAACACGGCTGACATTTCGGGCCGTGCTGTCAGGCCGCCCATCTTCGCGTGGAGGACACGTTTCCTTGGTGCTTACCTTTCGGGAGCGCTTCCTCTGGCGCCGGCCGCCCCTCTGTCATTGCTTCCGCCAGAATTAACTTCTGGTGAAGCTGCTTGTTGCGGATTTTCAACTCCTTCAGCTCCCCCTGCAGCTTCAGGACCTGGGCCTGCAGGTGGGCCACCGCCTCCCGGGAGGCAGGGGGCCGGCACACGCTTCCCAGCGATTGCGATGGTTTCATCAGGACGGGCAGGCGCGACTTCTTTGCATCCTGAAAGCACACCGGGAGAACAATGCCCACCCGCCCCCGGCCGCAGTCAACCCGCGAGCCGACCTCAGACAAGAGGACGCAAAGCGCCGTCAGGCCTCGGCCTCTCTGCTTACGCCCAGCCCACAGAGCTCGTATCTCAGCAGGTCCCCCCTCTGAACCCCCCAGCCTCCAGAGGTCCCCCTCTGACTGACAAAGGCCAAGCTCTTCCCGCTCGACACCCTCTGACCCCAGCCTGCCGTCTCTGCACGTTCCAGACGCGCTCCGTATGGCAACCTTTCCCAACGCAATCTTCTGGGCAACATTCCCCAGAAGGAGCTCCTTCCCAGAAGGAGCGTCTGGGAAAGCTCCTTATCTGTGTCCTCATTTCCCATCCTTTCTTCAACCTAAGACAGCCTGCCTCCCGCTCCAGGCCACAGGAACCACCCTCATTAAGGTTTTTGGGGCCACACGGCCCTAGCCCCGTGGCTATTGCTCAGGCCCACGGCTCCTGAGCCGCCCACCCTACCCATGCCCTCCCAAGCCAACCGAGAGCTCGGCTCTTGGCTTCCATCGCTCCCGCCCCCACGCCCCAGCCCGCTCCAACAGCCTCTGCCTGTGGAATCCAAGAGCTCAGCTCTTGGCTTCCATCACCCCAGGCCCCCACGCCCCCCGACCTGCTCCGACAGCCTCTGCCCGCGGAGTCACGGCAGCCTCCGATTGCTGCGCAGCCCCGAACCTGGGCACCGCTTTTAAAATTCCCTTTACGGGCATCACCTACCTTCACCACGCACCAAGTTCCACTGATTCTAACTCCCAGGTTGTCTCTGAATTCTTTTGCCTCTTCTTATCCTCTGTGGCCACCACCCAACTCCAAGATGCTCCCCCACGCCCCCCGCTCCCCGGCCACAGGGACCTCCTACCGCTTCCTCAGAGTGCTCAGGTCCCTCCACTCGGGGCCTTGGCTCAGCCCGTCTCCTCTGCCTAGAACGCTCTTTCTTGCCCACCCCCTCCTCTCCCACTAATCCCGATACATTCATTAGGATTCAGCTCAAACGCGCCTTCCTCAAGAGAATGGGCCCTGGTTCCTCTGCTATGTACTCACTGCTCCCTCAGAATTCTCCTCAGAAAATATTAGGACATGATGATAAGTGCCTATGCATTTCCACCTGCCTTCTGCACCAGAAGCTTGTGCTCTCTCCACAGCTTCCAGCGTAAGAACTCAAATACGGCAGGTGCTCAACAACTAGGCGTGCAATGAACCTGCAGACGCCCTCTTAGGAGGCCGCGTGGGGGTGCCCCTCAAGTGAAGGAAGTTTAAACAAGCTCAAAAGCTGAGAAGGAAGATGTGAATCTAGGATTCAGAAAGAACTAGGACAACTCAGTAACAGAAACACAAGTAACTTAATTAAAAGATGGGCAAGCCCCCTGAAAGGCGTTTCTCAAAAGGAGACACATAAAAGGCAGGTGAAAAGACAGTCAGCTCATCTGTCATCAGGAAACCGCACATCAAATCACAGGGAAACACCGTCACCCCCTACCCCTCAGGATGGCTAAAATCAAAAAGCTAATAATGCTCGTTAGTGAGAAAGGGGCGGAATGAGAGCCCTCACATCCTGGTGAAAACCTCTACAAACGAGCTTGAGAGAGGCTGGCAGTTCCTGAAACCATTGAACAGAGTTACTACGTGACCTGGCAATTCCTCTCCTAGACAGATACCCCAGAGAAATAAAAACACGTGTACACCCAAAAACTCGTACATGAATGCCCACAGCAACATGATCCATAATGTCCAAATGTCCATCCACTGATGGTCGAATAAAGAAGCCGTGGGATATCCACACACTGGACTCTCAGGCCATAAGGAGAAATGAACCACGGACACGCCCTACAACATGATTGAAAAAGTTATGCGAAGTGGAAGAAGCCCGTCACCAAAGATCGCAGACCACGTGATTCCATTTACATGAAACATCCAGAACAGACAAACTTATGGAGACAGAATAAAGCTTGGTGGTTGCCTACAGCTAGGGGTGCACAGGCAGAGAAAACAGGAAGTGAATGCTAAGGGGTCCAGGGCTTCCGCCTGGGATGAAGACACGGTCTACACCTGACTGTTGCTGCTCAAAGTTGGGAAACTCGGGAAGGAGGAAATCAGCCAAGCCTCTCAGGAAGGAAAGAAGATGGAGTTCTTCCTGCACGCTCTAGGACGTCCGATGCTTTCCAGCATTTTCTCCCGTAATCCTCAGCTCAAGTCTGCATTTCTGGAGCTCACAGGGTAAGAGAAGTTATTATGCCTATTTTTCTGGACAGAGAACTGAGACATCAACCAACCAGTCCAGTATCGAACAATAAGAAGGTTGCAGAGCTGAACCTCAAACAAGCTCTTCAGACATTACTGCCCAGTTAAGGAAAGCGAGACCCTTTCTACCCTGAAATTCCAGGCAAGAGAGAAGAGGCTCAAGGGCAAGAACAGTCTGCGGTGGTGACGGGGACGCTTGGGAGGGGGTGGACGCCTCATCAAAGAGGACTGGAAAATGACAATCGCTTGTTTGGCCTCCGTCTCCACCGACCTTTATTCCTGGACCTGAATCTGTGTATCATATGGCAGCAGAGAAGACGGCTCCAAGTACCCAAATGCCAAAGTCAATTTCAGGCTAAAAGGCAGCCGTCAGTCACCCTAACGCCGCTTCCAAAATAACACCACCCAAAATGCTACCTTATGGACGCTGAACAGAGTCCCACCTACCACCTTACTAAAGACGTCACCCTGGATCCCTCACTTGGGGAGGGAACGGGGACAGGGACACACATACCCTGAGCTCCTACCACGGACAGGGCATGAGGCACTGACCACATACTGCCTCTCTGAGCCAGCACACCAGCCCCGGATGCCAGGTCACAGGATTCCCTTGGAGCCCCTGAAAGTCAAGTGACTGCCCCAAGGACTCAGAGCAAGTGAGCAGCCAGGCCCAGCGGAATCGCGGGTGTGTCTGTGCAGCATCTCGCCTCTGTAACTGAACCAGAAGCAGGTCTCATTTCCCTGTTTCACCCCGGGCTGCAAAGATGTTCTTCTTAACAGGGTGCCAGAGTTCCAGCTTAAGTTTGAGGATTACTGACTCCTTGACTAACCAAAAGCCACAAAGAAAACCATTAAATTTTCTTCTACTTTGCATAGATGGGAGCCCACACTGCTGAAATGAGGCTTCCCCGTTTCCGAGAAAGATGGGGTTACCACATCCCTGTCTGCCTCTAAAGCCAGACTCAATGGGGCACGCCTGCTGCTCCTCTCAACAGCTGAGTCACTCGGGACAATTTCCTGAGCCTTCCAGAGCTTGCATTTCTTCCTATGCAAAATGGAGGTGATGCCCACCTCACTCATGTGCTTGGTGAGAAGATTAAACGTGATACTACAGGATAGAAATCTCGAGCTGCAGGCATATATAACAGATGCAAAAAACATAAACACAGTAGACTTCTTTTGAAGACACCAACGAGAAGATAATTCCAAATGGAAAATTTTTTTCAATATATTTGGGGAAATTAAGTTCATTTGATTATCCAATTTTCCTGAATATAAGATGCTATCTCCTACACAAATAGCGGGGAAAAACTCATGCACGCACACACGAAATCTCGTTTTCCTAATACACAGGTACAAACTAAACTAGCTGGGGCAGATGAGAGCATTTCTATTCCAGCCAAATTGCACACATTTGCATCTCGAGTACCGTTAATATAATGGCAACGTCTCTTTTTTTGGTCTCTACTGATATCTTTAGAAAACCCTTTTCCAGAAATTACAGTTTTGGTGCATAATTTAAAACAATCAAAAGCAATTTTGCTAATGATATATCTAATTCTCTTTGGTAGGCACAAAAGCAGTAATTTAGTGGTCAGAAAATAAACTTAATTCTCCATTCTGATGCTATGAAGCAGTGTACACAGTTATTTCTCAGATACAAAACACCCCTCAGAAACAAGGGGACCAGCAGCGGTTGCGGGAGCCCTGTCACAGCCACGATCTCACTCCTCCTCTACCAGGCCACTCCCATCTCCCTGCTACGGGGCCTTCAACCCCAACCCCTCCTCCTTAGAAGCATTTCAAACACTGCCAGGAGAGTCTGGCTTTTAATCATCTGGCATATTTGACGGTGTGAGAGGAGATGCTTAGAGAAAGCATCTAGAGTGAAGCAAACCACAGACATTCAGCCACCAAAACCCAACCCTACCACTCAGGCCAGCGTGGGCTGGGGAGGAGGATGACCCAGGGAAAGTGATCAGCTGTGCAGCCAGGCAGCGAGGGGCCCAGCTCAGCCCCCGACAGCCGACCTTGACCATGGGCACTTGGGCCCTGGCTTCCTCAGACTGACGGGTGCTGTAAGCACAGAGCACGGAGATGATGCCCACAGAGCGCTGCCTCTCAGACGCCAAGTCTGTGCAAAGGAAAACCGAGGCTCTCGTCCCTGCCACTCACGTCAGGTGATTACAGTCTTTCTGCGGACCAGAAGTTAATTATTTTATGCAGGTCAAGCCAGGTTACCAGTTTTACTGCAACCTGCAAAGTAAAGCCATCGACGGGGGAAAATCATGTAGATTTTGGCTTATGTCCCACAGTGGAATCTCAGCAGCCATTACCAGAAGTTCCTGATATGTAACAGGAAGGAGAAAGCTACAGGCAGATGACTCAGCGTGACTCTGCTTTTATAATGAAAACATAAGCATATCATGAAAGTATGTCAGCCGCTCAGCTGTGCCCAGCTCTTTGGGACCCACTGACTATGGCCCGCCAGGCTTCTCTGTCCCAAGAATTCTCCAGCCAAGAAAACTGGAGTGGATAGCCAATTTCTTTCTCTAGGGGATATTCCCCATCCAGGGACTGAACCTGGGTCTCCTGCATTGCAGGTGGATTCCTTACCATCTGAGCCACCAGGGAAGCCTTATACATGTTTGGCATACAGATAAATAAGAGAGGGCTGGGTGGGGGGCAGAGGGGGAGGGAGGGAAGAGATGTCGGCAACACTCTGGGGGAGGTGAGCAAGGACACACCCTCCAGGTGGAGGTCAAGACAAGCACAGGCAGGGGAGACACCAGACTAGAGGAATATTTTGAAGGAGTGGGGTCGGAGGTGATTTTTAAGTGTTCTGTCTGTAGGCGGTAGGTAAGTAAGAGCAGGTGGGAGAGCTTACTTTCTCAGTCCTCCTGGGGAAGGCGGGGGCGGTGGCCTGCCGCCCCAGCATCCTGCACGGCTCCCCCGGCCGACATCCAGCGCTGAACCCGGCGTCTGCTGGTTGCTCCTCCCAAGCCTCTCTCGGGCCCTCGTGTCCGGATCTGAGCGTGTCGCCCTCCACAGCCGAGGTCTGCACGGAGGCATCCTGCTGCTCCACTTTGGACGCCTCAGCCCCCTGTGCCAGCTGGACTCCCCGAGGCCACCGCAGCTCATCAGGTGGCACGGGAGACGAGCTGGCTTGGATGAAATGTCCGAATTCTGAACGGCCTCTCAGCTGAACGGCCACCTGCCTCAGCATCTTCTCCGTTTTAGCACCAAGGTGTCCTTCCGTAGCCTCCTGCTCCGTCAAGCACATCTGTTCCAGAAGCCGTTCATGGAGCGCTTTCAGAAGGTCTGGCCTGTTTCTCCAAAAGGGAAACGAAGCGGGAGGACTCACTTTCTGCTCTGGCCTTGGGCCCCCCTCCCCAGTTTCCAAAGCTTCCCTCTTGATTCTGGCCCGGATTCTGCCGAATCTAAACACCGTAAGCACCGCCATGAGCCAGGACCCACGCCAAGGAGGCTATCCGGGTCACCTCCGGACAGCCACACCAGGAGGCACCACACGTCTGCGTCACGGATGAGAAGTGAACGGCTTTGACACAGGTGCCCAGTGCGCGAGGGAGCCACACGACCACCTGGATGCAGGCTGGGCTTAGGACAAGCAAACGGGGTCATCAAGTGTTCACGGCAACTGCAAGATCCGCCCATTCCTGCATCCAGGGGAAAGGACGGCTTCGCATGAATACGGCCAACCTGGCAGGTCCATGAGTGACCTGGCCCACCAGCGTGCATGATCGGGGCTCAGTAAAGCTGCTGGATGAAGGGGTGCTGGGAACCACTGCGGACAGAAAGAGCTGTGGCTCTGAAGTCAGAAAAGACGGCTTCAAGTTCTAACTGCAATTCTAGGAAAGTGCAGCGAGTCTTTGACCACCTGATGCAGAGAGCCAACTCGTTGGAAAAGACCTTGATGCTGGGACAGACTGAAGGTGGGAGAAGGGGGCGACAGAAGATGAGATGGTTAGATAGCATCACTGACTCAACGGACATGAATCTGAGTAAACCCCAGGAGACAGTGAAGGACAGGAACGCCTGGCGTGGTACAGTCCACAGAATCGCAAAGAGCTGGACACGAGCCAACTGCACAGTCACTGAGACTGGATAACAGCAGAGATTGGGCACGACACAGACACGCACCAAAAAGCCGAGCCTCCCGCGCGGCGGCTCCCCCCGCGGCATCTCCCCGCACAGCATCTTCCTGCGCGGCAGCTCCCCGCGCGGCGGCTCCCCACGCGGCGTGCTGCGAGGATTAAACCAAAGCACGCGTGGAGAGCAGGTGCCTCTCTCGCCCCCTGCCGCACAGCCCGGGCCCCCCTGGGCTCTCAGCTGCACCTGCAGGGATAGCTCCTGTGGACAAAGATCCCTCCTCCAGCGCCCCCGGCGTCTCCCTGCGGCCCTGGGCCCTTTCCCAGGGCCCTCTGAGCTCATCCACGGCTCCAGGGGAAACTCTCAGCCAGGGGAGGAAAGAGCTGCCGGGTGAATATCCCAGTCCCCCGAGCTTCAGAGGTCTAGCCCTGACACGGGTTGACACCGTCCCTGCGGGGCTGGCAGGACAGCGGCCCGGCTGCCCACAGCAGGAACCAGACCAAACTGCAGCTTCCCCGCCTCTGCCCCCCTCCCTCCCTGACTCTCTGCATCCCTCCTCCTGCCTGCAGTCACATCCTAAACCAGTCCCTGTACCCAGGTCCGTATCGCAAGACGTTGCTCTCCCAGGAACCAAACCAAGTCAGCATGTAAAAGACCCTGGAGCAGTTCCAGAAGACTCGCTCGTGAGTTGTTTCCCGAGCCAGACGCTGTGCTGGGCGCTGGGGCTGCAGAACTGTCTGCGGGAGCGGTGTTGGGGGCGACACGCACACCAGCCGCCACTCCACAGGCTGCGCAGGGAGGCTCGGGCTCTGCGGGAGGCCGGCAGGCTCGCGGGCAGGCAGCCCAGAGCGTCTACACTGGCGGTGGCAGAAGAGCGCCGGGAAGGGGCCTCCGGCGTTGACGAGAGGTTAGTGAGGGAAAGGGAGCAGAACCTTCTTCTAAGCAGACACAACAGCATGAACGGAGTGAAGACACACCGTGAAGAACAGGCAGATGCGCTGGGAAGCCAGGCGGGGCGCGCTAAGCCCTGTCACGGGAGGGGAGCCAGTGCGAGGCCGTGTGACACAGGGCACACCGCTGGCTGTGGGCAGAGAACGAACGGAGAGACCCATCAGCGGCGAGCGTGGTGTGACTGCAGGCAGAGCCCCTCCCGCTCTGCCCCAGACCCACGGGAAAGTGAGGTCCGTGTTAGCCGCTCAGTTGCGTCCGACTCTTTGTGACCCCAGGGACTGTAGCCCGCCAGGCTCCTCTGTCCATGGGATTCTCCGGGCAAGAATACTGGAGTGGGTAGCCATTCCCTTCTCTAGGCGATCTTCCCAACCCAGGGATTGAAACGGGGCCTTGCACATTATAGGCAGATTCTCTACCATCTGAGCAATCAGAGCAAACCACTCCAGTATTCTTGCCTGGAGAATTCCACGGACAGCGGAGTCTGGTGGGCTACAGTCCGCGGGGGCCCAAGAGTCGGACCGACTTATGTAAATGACATAAGTAACATATGTAAACATATGTAAATGACAGCAAAGCAGGCAAGACAGAAGTGTTCCAGGCACACATAGGACCCAAAATCAGTGAGACACGCCCACAGGCCAGAGATGGGGAGACCCAGAGGGGAGGCAACCACGGAAGGCATTCAGCTCCCACGGCTGGGAGAAGAGTCAGGCAAACGTCATGCCCCGAAGGCAAGACCCAGAGAGACGAGCAAGGCAACTACAAGAGCACAGCACAGGGAGGAGCCAGGGTGAGGAGAAGGGCAGAGCGGGGCCTCGCAGACAAGCCGCTCCCGCAGCCAAGGCCCGCCGTTAGGAAAGACCGCCGGCAAGCTGCCGAGCAGCGTCCACGCCCAAGGAGACAGAGAAGCTGAAGCAGTCTGAAGGAGACTTAAAAGAAGTATGTCTCCAGCATCTGAGAAATAAAGGGAGGAAAAGAGATTCATAAAAATGAAAGGAACTTATGAAAACGGAGGCAGAAAATTATGAAAAAATAAGGATAGGAAGCGGGGGAAGCAATGAGGGAGGGGGCCAGCTGGAAAAGGAAGGTGCGGTCAGGACGGGGCGAGGTGGTCAGGAGGGCGCAGGGCGCAGGAGAGGCCTCAGCAGGACCAGACCCTTCCCGCCGCTGCAGCGTCTCCTCATTGCAAAACACCCGGCCGGACAGACCAGAGCTACCAAGTCCTTTAGCGCACTTTAGCCTCTCCTTCCTCTGGACCTTTGCTGCCACTGGAAGTGACAGGCACCCTGGAGCTACCTTCCCACTGGGGCCTGTGAGGGCAGAACTGACAGCTGGCTCACATCTGGATTCCTAACACCCAGCTCTGGGGCAGAGTCAACTCAATTCAAATTGAACAGTCAGAGCACGCTGAAATAGGGCAACAACAAAAAGTATGGAAAACAGAATTAAAACGGGTGGCACATTTTTCACTTCTAATATGGAGTCATCTAGACGACACCAACCGTCTTAAAATTCAGTAAACTCAGACTTCAAAAATATTTCTGATTTCAAGCATGTTAAAGTAAATTTTCCTTTCCCTTCCTTCCCTTAATATAGATTAAAAATAATGACAATTGCTACTGAGCTAGCCAGAGGAGGACCATTACTCACAACTAAATAACACACAATAAAATCCAGGAAAGAAAGACTTACAAATGGGTGGTAAAAGGCGGTGAAAGAGGCCATTATACTGCACTAAAGTGGTAGCGCTGTTAAATAAACGCTTCGAGTGCTGCTCTGCTAGAAACCTGAACAGCAGACGCACTCAGCCGTCGCCACGATCAGGGCCTTTCCAACGGCTCAGCTCGAGGGTCTTGTCAGAGGCCCGAACGCTGTCTATTTACCCCGAGCATCTCGGCCACGCAGAAGGCATAAGGGCGAAGGAGCTGACACTCACAAAGCACTTAACGGCGCGCCGGATCCTTTAAGAACATTCAGCGCCTTCAGTCCTCACAGTGAGACTATGATGGATTACTAACCCATTTTACAGATGAAGATTCAAGATCTCCAAGCAGAAGTGGCAGGCAGAGACTGCAGAACACAGGCCTCTCTGACTCCAAAGAGGCACTGCGCTCTTTCTCCTTCTCTAAACGCAGACCTTCTGCTTTGATGCTGAGCTTCTAGTTGCCAGTATATTCATTCAAATATTCATCGAGCCCCTCCCACCTGTCACATAAAGCTGTGAAACGCACGGTGTAAAAGAAACATGGCGCTGGGAGCTCCCTGGTGGGCGAGTGGTTAAGAAGCAGCTTGCCAATGCCGGGGATGCGGGTTCAATCCCCAGTCGGGAACGAAGGTGCCACATGGCAAGGGGCAACTGAGCCCGTGAGCCACAGCCAGGGCAGCCCACACGCCCGCAGGCCCGGGCTCCGCAGCAGGAGTGGCACCACGGGGGGGAGTCTGCGCAGCGCGGTGGGAAAGGGGCCCCCGCTCACTGCCCCTGGAGAAAGCCCACGCGCAGCAGCAGAGACCCAGCGCAGCCGACGGCAGATTAGCTAAAAAGGAGACCCATGACGCTGACGCTTCATTACAGAGACAGTCACACAGACACAGATGACTGAATCAGACAACGCACAGCAAGAAGTACAAGGAGGAGGGCCGGTAAGGGCGGCGGAGGGCACCAGTCCCCAGACGGAGTGAGACGCAGGGATTCTCGTTAGACAGAGTGGGCGGGAGAGGCCTCTCTGCGGAGCTGAGACACGGCCTCGTCCTGGAAAAGAGCGCTGCAGGAGGAGGAACAGCGCTGCCAAGGCCCTGAGGCAGGGACAAGCCGGGACGACCGAGAACAGAAAGACCCATGTGAGCAAGAGCGGGTGCTGAGAAGACAGAGACACAGGCCGGAGCCAGGCCAAGAGGCGCTAGGCTCGCTCCAAAGGCAACAGGAACCCACGAGAGGCTTTAAGCATAGAAAAACATAATCTCACCCAAGTTTTTAAAAGAGTCAGTCCATAAAGCGCTTTCTTTAAAAATGAAGTCTAGATTTTTAAACATCAGGAGATTGGGAATACAAATTTTGGGTTTTTACTGATGGAATCTCTGAGCCCATGTGCTTTCATGACAACAAGGATTTGGGGCTGAAAAGCTCCGACCTGCCAGGAGAGAGCACCCAGGCCTGATTCCCTGCACCCTCACCGTCTGCAGCACTTCCCCCAGCTCATGTCACCCAAGCACACTCCTGGGTGGTCCTCAGAGACAGCAAGGTGCATCTTTTAACTCTTAACACAGGAGCAGCTGATGCTGAGGAAACCCTCCGTTTCTCACTTATGGTCGCCTAACTCCCTGTGATAATATACCAGAATAGGGTCCCCAAGCTCCAAAACCTACTGCCTGATGATCTGAGGTGGAGCTGATGTAACAATAATGGAAATCAAGTGCACAATAAATATAGTGCGCTTGAATCATCCCAAAACCATGCCCCTACCCTGATTCGTGGAAAAACTGTCTTCCATGAAACCAGTCCTTGATGCCAAAAAGGTTGGGGACTGCTGCCCCAGAGGACTCACGCTAGAAAAATGTTCAGCAGACGTCAAGGGCTGGGGAGGTCGCCTCTCTGAGCTCACAGAACACTGCCATCTGTGAAGTGCCAACTGAAGAAGTGCCCACAAGGCTGAGCCCACCAAGGACACGAGCACCACCAGGCTCCTGGTCGTGCCAGAAGTGCTGGGCATGGCACCAGCTCCGTCCGTCCATCTGTGCCGGAGGAGGACAAAGCTTTCACTGAACACCGGGCACACGCCAGCCATTCTCCGTGAGCAGCGTTTTCCCTCCTCATGGCAACGCCAAGACGTGGTCGGAGAAATGGAGGCAGTGAGAGAGGAAGGCGCAGCTCCCTCGAGCTCCAAAGCCCAGAGCAGCTGCTACGGCGGCGTGAACGGAACAGGCAGGAGGGGAAATCTGCTCCTAAAGGACTGATTTTGATAATACATGTGTACTGAAGACTTCTCCTTTTTTGTTTTTAGGAAAACACCCTGGAGTGTTTGCTCGTAGAGGAACGACTCCCAGCAGATATAATGAGAAGGGGATTGTGGTTCAAGCTCCAGGTAAGACAGCAGCGTCATAGCTACAGTGGAAGTGGTGAAGCTGCTGGAGAGACTGGGAGGGGTTTCGGAAGGGCTCGCGGACAGCCGGGCACCCTTCCCGAGCTCCTAGGAACGACTCTGAAGGGTCTCATCCCAGCTCTTTGTGCTGGGCGTGCATGGGGGGTCTGCTGAGTGCAGTCCCCTTGAAGCCACGAGCACACAGCCTAATTACTTAATTGCACGACTGGCAAGGTTCCTTCCAAGCCATTTCAGGAGCTCTCTCAGGTAAATTGCAGAGCACCACCATCTAAAGCCATTTAACACAATGAGCTTGTCCTCCCCTCTAACTGCAGACAGCACACCGCCTGGGCCCCGTGTCTACCTGGATTCCAGGAACCGCACAGCCTTCTCGCCGAAGAGCGGGGTGAGCAGGCTCACGAGCTCGCCGTCTTCCAGACCCTGGTCTCCAGGGCCGCCAGATGTGTGCGCTCCACCGTAGTCTAAGATACTGGAATCTGCGTGCCTTAAATATCCATTTTTGCAGCCCCCTTTGGAACTGTCCTCCACAGTCTGCAAATCAAAGCATCTGGTCAGATAATGGACACAGAGGAGGGGGCAGGGGGTGGGCAGAGAAAGGATGGAGACAGGTGGTGATGAGCGAGTACAAACACCGCGAGAAAACCAAGGACGGGGCGCAGGCCTGCAGTCCACACATGCTCACTCTGCTCACGGCGCAGAGATGTTTACTTCTCCACATCCTCAGTTTCCTCACCTGTAAATGGGCACAGTGACGCCACCTGCCAAGGTAGCAACGAGAACAAAACGGGATGGCAGGCCCGCTTCAGTTCATGCCGCGGTGTCTCACCCGCTCTAGCTGTGTTCCCCTACCCCACGGCCCACTTTCCACATTTCCCTTCTAGGAAGAATCCGGAACGTTGTTATTTGCCTTCCACAATGCTGCAGACATTTATTATACACCTTTTGCAATATATCTTCCTCATTATATATCCGAAGTCAGCCTCTTTACAGACACAACCTAATTATCGTGACTTTGATTTGTCTCATCAGGACCATGGAGAGCTCCTAATTCCCATGGAGATGAGATGTTTCCAGAACTGCCTTCTTGGGTCACTGAGGGTCCCAGAGGAGTAGTGCCAGGGAAACATCTAGTTAAAGCCTGTGCTGGGCATGTCTTGAGGTGCTGCAATTAGCATTCCTCCTCCCCATTTCCAGAGCTGTAAATTTCTTCCACCAGTCTATAAATAACTCCCCTTGGCTTCATTACTGCTCTAATACACACACTGGCCACCACACCCCTCTCTCCACACGTGTAAAATGCTTAAGGTTTTTAAACGGAAGACAAGACCCACACAAATGAGCTGTTATTTATAGGGTCTTGTTTGCCATCGATCTAGTTATTAAATCCATCTAAATAAGCAAGCTCCACAGAAGGAAAAGTTTAGAATATAATAACAAAAAGAGCAGTTGCTGCCATTCACTGAGCAATTAGTACATACCTTCTATTTAAATATCACAACAGTTCTAACAAGGGAGTATGATTATCTTCATTGATAGGGAAACACAGGCTTAAGCAAGGAGTAACCAAAGTCAGACTCAAAATCACATCTGATTCCAGAGCCCTGACTTTTAACTGTTTCGCTCTCCAAAACTCTCACAAGTTGAGGCGATGATCTCGCCTTCAGGACTCCATGAACCCGAACACCTTGAAAGCCACAAACGTCAAATCTGCGGGCCTCCGAGCTCCTACCACACACCAGTCTTCAGTTCTTTAAACCTTGGAAAACACTTACTCCCAGAGTTCAGTCTCCACGCGCCTGGAGCAAGGCTCTCCACAACCCCCAGGCAGCCCTAGTCCAGGTCTCAGATCAGGACTTGCAGAAGGGCCCAGGAAGGCAGGTCTGGCTCTATCGGTGGCTCCTTCCATAGCAAGCAAACGATCTGGGGGTCCACAGCCGTCCCCGAGACAAGGGCACGGGTCCCGACTGTGTCACTGACCTACTCTGAGCCCCAGAGGAACCATCTCCTCTCCCAGGCCTCCGATTTCAATGCATAAAATGAATGGGTTGGGTTAGAGTTCTAAAGAGCTGTGTGGGTCCAGTGTCTGAGACTTATTTTAATGCTCTAAGAGCCCTGCTTTTCATTTGCAACTATATAAACATGCTCTCCTGTCTCCTGAGAGGCTCGGCCACCACACCTGTAGCTTCTACAAAGGGAGAGAGCTCCTCTCTTTGCTCCCACGGGCACACGGCAGGCACCCCCCACGGGGGGACGGAACAGTAACCCATCGGACTCGTTCCAGGCGGGAGATGAGCTTGGGCAGACAGGGGCAGGTGTTCCTACCTTGCGACTCTGCTCCAGACACTCGTCACTCAGCAAATTATTCTCGTCCTCCTCTCCAGTTCTGGTTGAGTCCTCGTCCTCCTTGCTAGCCAGAAGCTACATGGAGCATGGTATGGTGTGAAAACGCAACCCAAAAGTGTGTGCAGCATGAATATGTATGAAGAAGTCGGTGGTGTCTTTTTTTAAAAGATGCAGAACAAACAAACAAACAAAAAACCAAAAACCGAAAAAAGAGGCAGAGACAAATGCCAAAGCCAAGAAATAAAAATTAGCCAAAGTCAGAGTTGCTGGTGCTGGCAAACCACACACAGCTGCCTGGAATCAGACAGAATTTAAGGACAAATCCCCCAAGAAATGGGGACAGCTGTCTCCCTCTGCCCCGCACAGCCTTCCTGACCTGGAAGCTGAGTGTGCTCTCCCCATTTCTGCCGTCGCTGAATTTGCTTTCAGATTATAGAAAAGTAACCAGATTTTGGAAAAGAGCAATTGATGGAATTGAAAACATCAGACAGCAAGAAAGCAGTACATGAAAGTTACAGTGGCCCCAGTTTCTGCAAACCTTCCCCTGTCGAGCACAGGGGCTAAACCTCTCTCTGGACGGTCATGCATCTGAGATGGACAGTCTCAGCCACACGGTCATTGGCTGACAAAAATGTCCTCATGGCTAATGAGTAGAGTATCAAGCCTGCCTGACAATAACTTTCTGCTTTTGAACATGAAGGAGGGCTATTTAGAAAGGCGGCCTAAATCCCTAATGCGCTAAAGCAGTGTAAATCCCAAAGCTTCTGCAGTCTGTATTCTACAGAAGGGACAGCAGTTGTCAACGGGGCCAGATCCCAGCTCTCTGGAAGAGTAAAAACTCTAGTCATGGGACACTCATATCATCCAGAGAAAAAGTGAGAGGGGAGGTGGCCAACGCCATTTCAAAAACTGTCCTAAAGCTCATCTCACCCATGGAGGAGTGGGCTTTGCACCATGGCATTAAAACCACAAGCTGAGCCTCAGCCACCGGCTGCCGCGCTGTGCATATGACTCATCGAAGGTTCTGTCTCTGCACTGTGATTTCAGGAACTCTGACATTGAGTCCCTCACCCCATAATTTTCCCAGCCCAACTCAGACTTTCCTGATCTTCCTTCTAAAGGAAACCGTTGTTTTGGAAGAAGAAAAATAAAGCAGTAACTTCGGAAAGCCTTTTATAGAAAACTTCCCAGGGTCAGAGTCTTACATACGTGGCTCAGATGGTTAAGAATCTGCCTGAAAGGCAGGGGACCCGGGTTTGACCCCTGGGTCAGGAAGATCCCCTGGAGAAGGGAATGGCACCCCACTCTATTATTCTTGCCTGGAGACTCCCATGGACAGGAGCCTGGTGGGCCACAGTCCATGGGGCCGCAGTCAGACACGGCTGAGCCTAACAACACACTGGCTGTGATTTACATGAGAACTTATCAAAAGCATAAGGTGAAAGGATGATGGCTGGTGGAAAAGATTAATAACAGAATCTACGGGGTGAGTATATGGGTGTCCACTCTGAAGTTCTTTTCACTTTGCTATGTTTGAGTTTTTTCACAATAAAACGCTGGGGAGAAGCCTCTCATCTTAAAAAGAAAAAAAGCCAAGTAATGGCGTTTTCCTCTCTGGTCCACCAAGCTCTGGTAACTGGTGCTGTCTGCCTCTCTCCAGGCTTCCTGAAAGGACTCTTCACCCTCCCCTTCTGCAACGTGGCTTTTGCTGCCAACACCCTCCAGAAACTCCTCAGGGAAGGTCCCCGAGACCTTCTTTGGCAGGATTGCGACCGTTCCTGGGAACAGGAAGGAGGCAGAGAGGCACTGCCCCCCACCCTGAGGATCAGGAGAAGGGTTTTCCCGCAGGTCTAGCTGAGCAAAAAGTATTGTTAACCCGTGTCATTCCAAAATGACAGCACAAAAGCTTGCAAGCTATTTTTCATTTCCAGAACCACAACCACACCATTACTAAGAACTCTAAGCTAAAAACTTGCTTTCGTTTCCTTTCACCTCTGCTGACCTGGTTAAAATTAAAAGTCAGATCTCAGTCTCCAGCACTGATCAAGAAATTAAATACCATGGCACAGAGACATGTCGCCCATGCCGTGTATGACTGATCGGTTTTCAGAGGCAAGGGCCAGAGGTACCAGCGTGTCGCTGCAGGCGGGTGTTTCTGGCCCCACCGCCAGCAGGAGAGGAGCCCCACACGCCACCAAGGGCCCCGCTCGCCCTGCATCCCGTCCCCCTCGCTGCTGCTCCATCCACTGCCACGTGGCCTCTGTTCCCTTCACTGCTCAACTGCTCAGGTCCCCAGCGACTTCCCAGCTGTCTTTTTTTCTTGTCTGCTCGAGTATCTGACACAAATCAACAGGCCCTCCCTAGCCATCTCTCCTGAACAAATGCATGGCCTGGGTCTGCCCCCACCTCTTGGGCTATTCCTTCTTGGGCCTCTGCAGATGCCTCTTGTCCTTCCGGAGAGAAGCTCTCTTGACCTCAGAAGAGGAGGTGGGACCGTCCCAGGCTCCCCAGGCACCCCTCCAAGCTCTGCTCCCCCGCACCACGTTCTCCAGGGGGCAGGGACCGCATCTGGCTCAGTTTTAACACCGGTGCCCAATGCTCAGGAAACTCTGCTAAAAGGACAATTTTTTTTTTCCAATTTTTTTTTTTCCCCCAAAACGAAGAGCTGGAACCAAAAAGTTTGGGGGATTGCTTCTGATCTTGCTGCTCAAGTGTGTTCTTTGGGGCAATGGAAGCTCGTGAGAAACGCGGACTCTCGGGCCCCGTGCCAGGCTCAGTGGACCAGAATCCTCACGTTAACAAGGTCCCCAGGAAAGTCACACGCACAGGAAACGCTAGAAGCACGTGCCTACGGTGCTGCTAAAACAGCACTGAAGAGTCAGAAGTGCTGGAGCTCCAGCTCGGCGCGCTTTACTAAGAAGCCACGCCGAGACGGCTGCGTCTCGCATGCTGACTGCCTACTCCACGCCCGGCTCTGTGCCAAGGGCTTCACAAGTTGGCTGCAACTCGGAGCAACTCATGAAGGCAAACTGCTAGACGCGTCCTCCTTTCCATGAAACTCAATCTGCTTCTGACGAACCGAATTTAACTCCGTTGCTAATAACATGCTAACAAGCCTGTACTTCTGAGCGCCACTTCTGTCCTCTGAAGTCACACCAGGTCTGCTTCTTATTCGAGATGACAGCCTTACACGTGTGAGTTCAATTAAATTATGCCCCCTAATCCATGCTTCCTCTCCACGCCAAAAAAAACCACAAACACCTTAGTTTTTTAACCATCCCTAAAAAATGGCAACGTTAAGTAAATAACAACAGCAACCGGTGTTTCCTGCGCGCTCGCACGCGCGATCCCTCCCCTAGAGGTGACAGCTGCATGCCACACAGCCGAGGCTGGCAGCGCTCACCACCCCGACTGCGGTCCATCCAAACACTCCTGCAGGTCCATTCTCAACCACGTCTCCTATAATACACAAGCTATAGTCTGTAAGAAAATACAGGGAAATCGCAGCAAGCCCATGAGACTTGTTTTTTTTTTAAATATGCTTTAAAACACTAGAATGCCTGCTCTTGGCTTTCTGTTAGTTTGGCTGGTTTTCCTGAGACCTGTCCACAGGCAGGGAAAAAGCACTGTGTGCCCAGCTCGGGGGGAATCCAGCCCAGGGCCTCTGTTCTAAAGACACACCTGGCAAACTGCATCAGGGGCCTCCTGCTCTCTGCAGCCTTTGTCAAGTTAGAAGTCGTGTGTGTGGGGGTGTAATAGGAAAATAAATTATATGCTTGCTTTATATATATATACATATCCATATCTGTATGCGTACTTTTGACCTAGTAATTACTCATCCGGGAACACAGTCTAAGGGGGAAAAAAAGAAGTGCAAGCCCAGAAAATGATTTGTGTTCTAAGACATTCATCAGGTAATTTAAGATAGTGAATCCCCGGAAACAACCTCCACGCCCGACAGTCGTGAGGCAGTGTGTTAAAGCCCAGGCACCCCCAAGATGGAGTAAGACATGCTAACACAGCAGCCACTGGGGGGCACGGGAGACGGCCGCACGAGCACGTGTATGCGCAGCGCACACAAGAAGTGGGGAGAGGCTCCAGGACGCAAACTGACTGCGCGCACAGTGAAGTGCCAGGGCCAGGGGTCATTTCTGTATTTTCCAAATTTAGGCAATGCTGTGGGTTAAATACTGGAGGAAAAACAGACTCAAGTATATTTAAAAATACACACTATATTTGCTGTCTTTTCTTTTTCCTTTTCTGATTCGTAGGCTCCCAGAGAGCTGGAGCAGTGCCAGTCCCGGCTTCACAAGCCTGCTGCCCCGACGACGCTGTGGCCCACGGAGGCATTTCCCGTTTGTCTCTGCCGTGTTGCTCATCAGAGGAGAGCCACACGCCCTCCCAGGGAACAGCAGCCTCCCCTCGCCCCTCACAACCTCTCCTTCCTCTCCCAGCTCAGGATGCCTGTGGGAACGCCGCCCTTCCCGCACGGATCTTCCCATCGCATTCCAGGGGAAGACGGGCTGGGGCAGCAGAGGACGCAGCTGCTCACAGGGAGCATCACGTTGCCGTGCAACCTGACAAGCGGTTCAGGTCTGAACTGGCTGCTATGAAGACCTCAGAGTGGGAAGAGGAGAAACTCCCTGTCCTCCAGAGGACGTGAGAGGACATTTAACAGATTTCTTTCAAAGAGCAAATGAACAAACACACTCTGGCCATTTGCGACTCAGATGAAGCAGATGAAGGATGGGGGGCTTATTAAAAACGCTGCCTTGGAGAAAACAAACAAGAGACTTGTTTCTCCCTAAATGGACCGCAGATATTCTTGCTTCTCAAAATTATCTGGAGCCCTGGAGACTAAGGTCAATAACATTCTGTCTCTCCAAGGGAGCAGATGGCCAGAGCGCTGCATAAACGCCTGAGAGTCTCCCACTTTGAAGGCGGGAGGAGACCGCTTCAGGCTGGCAGATCTTTCCCTGGAAATGGGGTGGCAACGAGCTCTCCCGTTACGTGGCACACCAGGCTGGGTTCAAGACAAGGCCAACCAGGGAGAGTGTGGGGGACCCATGTGCAAGGGGCCCTGGTGCATTTCATGGCAAGAACAGGCCCAGACTTCTGAAACTAACTAGCCCAACACGGGCCTGCAGCAAGGCACCCCCAGGGGCGCGCCAGGGCCAGGCAGGGGCTCAGGAGACAAGCTCCTCCTGAGCCACAGCAGGACCCGCCTCCCCCCACCGTGTGGTCAGGCCAAGCACTGAGGAAAGCACACACACGCGTCACAAAGACGCGGAGCAAGCCGGAGGCAACGGGCGAGGAGGGCTCCCTCTGCTGTCCCCAGGGCGGGCTGCCAGAACGGGCCCGCACCCTCGGCGGGCACGCACGCCCAGGAACCACACGCTCTGCAGCGCAGACGCCAGGACTTAACCTTCCCTGGCCCGTTCAGACTCTCAAATGCCGCCCGAAGAGAACTTCCAGAGGCAGGAAGCTGGACATGTGGGCTCAGGGGACACCGACTGTCTACTCCTTATCAGGTCCTCCGTGGGGGCAGGGCGCAGGGGGTCCTGGGTAAGTGTGGGAAGAAAGAACACGCATCCGGCCAAAGCCACAGAAGACGCGTGGCAGAGAGAAGGCGCGTTTAGGGGGTAAACTCAGGAAGGAAGCGGAAAGAGTGTTTACTCATTTGTTTTTCCAACGTAATGAGTTTGTTAAGGCTCCATGTGTACTACCAAGTGACCGGTGACAGGACAACTCTCCGACCCTGAGACCTTACCAGTCCTCCAGACGTGCCCAGATGCCCGTGACCTGCAGCCCAGATCCGAGGGCCAGGCCTGGAGTGCGGGCATCACAGAACATCAAGTGCATCCTCCCAGAAACGACCCAAACTTGCGGAACCCTGCGGGCAGACATGCTGACTGAAGAAGGCCTCCAAAGCCCGTCCACAGCAAAGGGAATTTCCAGAGACCCCCCGGAACAGATGCAGTCGTGATACGGGTGTGGAGCTGTTACTCTCTGCGATGAGCGCGTGATGCTAACAACGTTCCTTCTTACCTCTGTTTGATCTACTGACTCAGGCTTGTTGTCTCCTGGGAAACCCACGCAGGAAAGATCAAAAATGGTTTTCTTCAGGTGCTGGTTGTCCGCATACAGCTCCTTCACCAGCTGGATAAGGTCGCCGACCTGGGAGATCAGAGCAGGAGAGGCCCGGCTACCCACAGGCACACTCTGCCTCTTGGGGCCACAGTTACTGAGCAGACCTCCCGGCATCACAGCCACAGAGAGCCAGGCGGCCTGACTCCAGGCTTCAGGCTCCCCCCCCATGTACAGTGAGAAAGACACCTGCATCTCTCTGTTCTAGCCCCAGAGATCCTGGGCAAGCTGCCTGGTCTAAGCCTCCATCTCCCCATCTGTAGAATGGGCTACGGCGCAAAGCACCCCATCATGACAGGGTACAGGACCTCTGTCTCGCACTTGAGAGCCCCTGGAGGGAAATCCCCAAGGCTGCCACTTCTGAGGCTGCGTCGGAGGCTTATTCTGTAGCCTCCACCTTCATCTCTCTATGCCTATCTAGCCCTGTCCAGAACAACAGCAGCCTTCAGTTCCAAAGCAATTCATGGCAACTGAAACACTCCCACAAGCTTCAGTCAATCATCCCTTACAAAAATCCCACGGAGGTGCACAGGCCGGTATGACTGTCCCTATTTGACAAGGAAAAGCCCGAGATATAAAGCAGCTCACTGCCCGAGGTCCCAGAGCTGGGGTTCCTGGAGAATTCAGTGACGAACAACACTGGCCAAAGTGCCAGGTCAAGTGGGCAAGGGCAGCTCCCGCACAAAGCAGAGTCAGGCCTGGACTCCTGGTCCAAGGCCCCCCTGAAGGCACAGGCCTCGCAAGGTCAGGTACATAAGCAGCTGATCAGACACCACCTTTACTTCCTGCAAGCTTCAAATTCCAGTGCAAACCCTTCTTCAAGGGGTAAGCATTCGCCGCTGAAATAAGCGGGAAATCCCAGCTCAGCACACAGAGCAGGTGTCCCCTGCACCCAAACGTAACACCAATCAGACCCAACCCTAAAGGAGGTTACAGACAGTCTGATCCTGCAAACATCCATAGAGGGCCAGCCAAGAGAACGAGCTCCCGCCCGTGACACAGCCATAGTAGGGACCAGCCGTGGCCACTCCCATCTCTAGCTTCTTCATCCTCAGAACACGAACAGATGCCTCAGTGCGTCTTGCTGCATTCCTCTCCACTTGCCTAAACTTCTACACTTCTCCTTTTTATCTTTTCTATACCTTATATCTGTTGTTTTTTCCTCTCCCTCTCTGCTGAGAAAGTTTTCTAGTTAGATAAACTCCTCATTGTCCAAAACCCACCTCAGGTCTCATTTCTGTTGAGACGCCTCCTCTGATCCAGGAAGGGCCTCCCCCCCGCCCCCACCAGACAGATAAGCGCTCTGTCTGCTGCCCCCGCACCTCGCGTCTCTGCCTGGCACAGCCCCCCGGGCGCCCACTCTGCAGTGGCAGGGCTCGGACACACGTGCATCTGCTCTGCCAGGATGCGACTTATTCCAAGACAGAATCTGACCCTGACACACAGATGATCATTTCATAATAAACCACAGTGTCCTCTGAGTTCACACTTCCTCTTTTTATCAATGGCTCTTAGAGCCTTGAAATACTCAACCATCCTAACCACACAAATGAGCGACAGATGGAAAGACCTTTCCAAGTTTTAGAAAAGATTTATTGACCAAACCTGAACCTTTATTCTTTAAAAACCATCTATTAACTCCCACTATTTGTGCCAGGCAGGCACTGGGAAATCAAAAATAAATAAGATGCACTCACTTTAAGGTGTCCACGGCCTACGGGGCATACAGAAGAATAATCAGATAATTATAGATCAGTATAGCAGGGACATCAATGAGATCAGGTACGAGACGAGAGGAAGATGACCAGAGGGAAAGGGGGCTAATTCCGGGGGGGGTGCTTCCTGGAGGAGATGGGGCCTGGGTGGGGGTCCTCGAGCCTGAGAAACAGTGCATCAGACACGGTGGCAGGAGGGGGTCTCCAGGGAATGTACATGGAGAGAACAAAGACGGGCAGGGAGAGAGGCAACCGAGGCAGGGAGCAGGGCTGTCAGAATCTTACACCTCTGATCAGGAACCCAAGAGACAACAAATGAAAGTTAATAAATTCAATACCTTTTTCTTAAGCTCTTCTTGAGAAAAATGTTCCACTTGAAGCCGACTGTGTTCTTCAAGGCAAATACTTAGGTAAGATGTTTGATCACTATAAAATGAAAATGTTTCTTCTGCACCAAAAAAAAAAAAAATTCTCAATGTACGGGCTCATCGTGGGCCGCAGGCTTTCCCTGCGGCCAATTCTGAATTATAACTGGCGTATCGAGTGTTGTGTCTGCAGACCATTCTGAGTGGCACAAGTAAATGGTGATTTTTCAGTTTAAATAAGGGAGTGATTCTGTTTAGAAAAATCAGATGTGACCCTCAAGGGAAATAAAAAGTGCCTGATGTGTTTTTTCCTGGCTCCAGAGTCCACCGCAGCAGCGAATCCACACTGAGAGAAACTGCCTGTGAGATCTGTGATGGGGAGTCTTGGGTCACCCACGGAAGGCTCAGCTTTCTCTGAGCAAAGCTCACATTCTCGCAGGGAGTGCGGGGGCAGAGAGGGGCCTGGCTATGCACTGAGGGAAGCAAGATCTCACTCAGCACACGTGGGGAAGAGCTGATACGCTTAGAATGCTGTAAAGAGCTGGACTTCAAAGGAAGGCGTCCTGGCTCCAATCTGGGCGTCTTCACCTGTGATGTGATGTCAGCGCCTACCCAGTGGGTCGACGGTCAGGATCGGGGTGAGACGTTGAGGGCCTGCCACTGTGCCTTGTACACAGCAGGTGCCCAAGACAGGTCAAACCCATCACTGCGATGACTGACTTTAAGTATACATGCCAGCACCAGGCTAGAGACACGGAAAGGATGACGATACCAATCCAGAGTCTAGCCAGGTTCTAGCCAGCGCGTCCAGGCCTCGTCGCTTCAGTCGTGTCTGACTCTTTGCGACCCTATGGATGGCAGCTCGCCAGGCCCCTTCGTCCATGGGATTCTCCAAGAATACTGGAGTGGGTTGCCATTCCCTTCTCCAGGAGATCTTCCCAACCCAGGGATCACACCTGGGTCTCCTGCACTGCAGGCGAACTCTTCATCACCTGAGCCCCCAGGGAAGCCTGGCTCTAGCCAGCGAGGGGGCCAAAGCTGCCGTCCTGAGCACAGTGGGGCAGGTACCGTGGGACCTCCCAGGGCGATTCGAAAAGCAGGCGTCACGGGACCCTCCCTAACCACAGCCCCTTGCGGTCACGACAGTTTGAAAGGCAGTATTCCAGCAGGAAGCAGCAGTTTCACCCCCACGCGTCTACACAGTGGGTGTCTGGGGAGGCCGGGCCCAGATGTTTGGGGCAACGAGGGCTGCTGATGCGAGAAAGGGGATGACGAGGCCCCGAGGTTATCTGGAGCTAGAAGTCAAATGATGCAGGATACAGCGGCGGCAGCGAGCAAGCAGTCCCTCAGCTGGCCCTCTGGGAACTAACGCAACGTGCTGGGCCCTGGTCGCCGCCGGCCAAAGCCACCCGAGTCCAGACCAGAAGGGCAGCAGTAACACGGTCCCTGCAAAAGAGGCTCCCCGGACGAGAGCCCAAGGGTGCTCCATTGCCTACTGAGAACTCCTGCCAAGCTCAGCCACAGCCCCCCAAGCGCAAACGTTAACACTGTCCCTGCAAAAAAGGCTCCCCGGAGAAGAGCCCCAGGGTGCTCCATCGCCTGCTGAAGCCTGAGGGCTCCTGCCAAGCTCAGCCACGGCCCCCAAGCGCAAACGCCACGGGGAAATGCATGCAAGGGAGCGAGTACCTTCCCGCCGCCGGATCTCGCTGATCTGCTCCTCCAGGGCCTTCCGCAGGTGCTGGTAGGAGAGCACGTCCCACTCCAGCCGCTTCCGCAGGGCGAAGACGCTGCTCAGCTCAGCCTGCAGGGCGCTGACACTTTGGTAAAACAAGATCCCAGAATCTATTAAAGATCTACTTGTGCTGTAAGATGCGAAACCCAGTCAGCCTTCCTTTGATTTTTATGTCATTTGTGAGATGTTTGTCTTTTTTTTTCTTTTTCTGGCTATAAAAGTAAATACAGGTTCAGAGAACATTTAAAATATAAAAGTGAAAAAAAAGTTTTTAAATATAAAAGTATGAAAAAAGCAAAAATTACTACAACTCCAACATCAAAGAACATATGGCAGACTGTATTCCCTCTAATCTTTCTCCCTGAGTATTGTTATCAGGTTGAAATGATACTGGACATATAAAACTACATTGTGCATTGCTCATTTAAATATCTCCCTCCATTTTCAGAAATAATTTACAAGCATCACTTTTAATGACTAAATAATATTAAATTGGGTAAACGACCCAGCGTTTACTTTAAATCTTCCCCTATCAGTGAACATTTGGGTCCTTTCCCTAGTTCCTGCGCCAGATGTAGCTAGGTAGAAATCATTTAACTCCTCAGAATGTTCCTCTGTTTGGAACACTGTCTTGCACAGGCTTGGGTATGGAAGGAAGGCTCTAGACCATCTGCTGTGTCACCCAAAAAGAGGTGGCGCTGGAGGTTAAGGGCAAGAGGGACAAGAAAAAGAAAAGGAGAGGAGTGAGAGCTGATAACAGGAGGGAGTGAAGGATCGATCCAAGGCTCAGCAGAAGACTGAAGGGGTGGGTCAGCCATTCACAGATGAAGAGTCAAATGGGCTTTTGTTTGAGGGGTGGGATGATGTAACAATATGGTGCTCACTGCGCAGAGGGCTTGCATGGAACCAGCAACCCAGAACTCAGGGGAGGCCCTAGAAAGCCCAGCTCCCAGAATCTACACTGACTGGGGGAGGACCGTCCCACCGAGCTCTCTCCAGCGATGGGAGCGCCTGGTATCTGCACTGATGAGCACGGTGCACCCACTGGTGGATCGTGCCTACTGGGCGTCTGAAAGGTGGCTGCACACTGAGGCACCGAACGCCTAGTGTGTTAACTCAGGCGCGTGCAGCCACACGGCTGTTGGCTGCCGGACTGCACGGCGTGCTTCCGGCGGGGCTCCGCGGGCGAGCATGTGGCAGGGGTCCGAGCCTACTCCACAGCTCCTGCAGAGACACGGGCTCCAGAAGACGCCTGAGCAACATGTGTACTGTTTCCCTCAAAGTCTCTGCGCCGAGAGGCTTGCTTCTCACCCGGGTCAGCTTCTGCAGACAGATTCCCCGCAGCACGACTGGGTCAAAGCAAACGAACATGCTTTGCGACTACCGAAATGCCTTACGGAGTCAGAAAGCTCGTTTTAAATACCAAGAAATACGTCACTCTGTCTTGCACGTGATTTTGTTCCCCGAGAAGGTCCATCAACACTTAGAAAATGTAGGAAAGAATTTATCAGTGTATGGAATTTTTTTTTTTTTTAGGGAGCAGGCCCATCAGCTTTCATCGGGTTGTTCTAGAGGCGTCCGCAGCCCCAAATGCTAAGGAGACGTTGCTCAAAGATACGGGTGCCACAGACGCAAGTCCCCCTTCTCCTCCATCGACTCCCTCCAGCTCCGTCCATCGAATTGCACAAAGAAATCAACATCTATCGGAAGGAAAATAAACCATCACGTCTAATCTTCCATGCCCGCTGCTTTGAAGATGGTTCCTTGTGAGGCAGCCTCCTTGCCAGGGAAGGGGCTCACCCAGCAACTTGTACCTAGTTCCATTTCAAGACAATCATAATGATCAATTTGTAAGGCTGATGGAAAACCTCACAGAGGCGTCACAGCACGCCACTCGCTCGGGTGCGGTCGTGCAGCAGACACATTTAACCAGGGGGAGAAAAAAAGAAAGACGGCTTCAGCGAAGCTTCTGCGATGAGAGCTGGGAAGGGCTGACTGCTTCACTCCTTCCTCCGCTTTCTGACAGCGTGAGAAGCACACAGGATCCCTGCAAGGCGTGAGGAGTCGGTGGAGCACAAGGAGCTCCGCTCAGAGAGAAAGGACAGCCCTGCGCCTTCGGCCTTCCAGGGAGGAGCCGGGAGGAGCTGGGACGCCTGCCCCCAGGGCGCCAGCGCTCGCCGGCTCCAGGGCCTGGCGGTCAGCTCACCCGCCTGCCCTGCTGCCCGCCCCTGTAAAGCGGGGACAGGGCCTCTCCTCAGGTGTTTCGAGGAGGCAGTGAGATGCTCTAAGGGAAAGAGCTCAGCACAGTGCCTGACACACACAAGATGCTCGATAAACACCACTTCTTTCTTCCACGTAAGTTAGTAACTCCCAAACAGCAGGTACTTACAAGCCCAACCTTCTGCGACTCGAGAGTCACAGCCACGATTTCACCTGGAGAGGATTTAAACCCCCCACGGCACACGCGGCCGTATCTGGAGACAGCGCTGGTTGTCACAGTCGGGGCAGGGGAGGGTGTCACGCGGTGGCAAAACCCAGAGACGTCGCTAAAGGTTCTACGACGTACAAGACAGCCTCCCGAGGCGCGAAGTTGCTGTTGTTTAGTCACTGAGTTGTAGCCGATCCTTCTGTGAGCCCGTGGACTGCAGCCCACCAGGCTCCTCTGTCCACGGGATCTCCCAGGCAAGAATACTGGAGTATTCCCAACCCAGGGATTGAACCCGCACTGCAGGGGGCTTCTTTTACCACTGAGCCACCTGGGAAGCCCTTGACAGAAATTTATCGAGCCCCAAATCCCAACAGTGCTGAGAATGAGAAAATCTGGGTCACAGGCAAATACAAACTGTCCCCTGTCCTCACGACGAGAGCTGTGTGCAAGGGCCTAGGCCCAGGAGCCAGGGAGATCCGAGCTCTGAGAATCCTAAGCGCAGGGGCTTGGAAATACCCCTAATGTCTCCGAGAGCAGACATCCATTTCTGTGACACGGGGCTGAAGTGTCGCTGTGAAGAATGAATCATAAAGCTGTCCGTGGCAGCTGCTCTCTCCCCACCCGCTCTTACCAACTTCCGTTACAAGTACGACACCCATCTCCAGTCACCCACCTTTCGCTGCCAGTTTGCGGGGGTGAGCAGCCCTGGAGGGTGGCTGAGCCCCCGAGCCCACAGCTCTGCCCTCTGGCTACAGCACGGTCAGAGGGCTCAGAGCCCCCTGCAAGCTGAGTGTGTGCACAACAGGACACAGGCACACGGGCGCTTCCCACGTCGCTGTTAGTCTTAACAAGCGCTACCTCTATTGAGTGTTTCCTCTGTGCCAGGAATCAGGACTTCACATATTAGCATCATGTTTTAAACAACCCTCTAAGGTAGGTAGGGAGATAGGTAAACAGGTAGGTCTGTAGGCAGGGCAAGCTCAATGCATAAATACTGACATATATCTTGAGGCTCAGGGTGAAAAGTGACTTATCCAGGAGCTGAGAGTTGCTGAATGCATTTCGACTCTGAAGACGGACAGGAAACCTTTTAAGCATCCCTGTGGTCCTAGCCCGCCCTGGTGCCACGCGCGTTTTGATTCATTAAAGAAGAGCCTGCAGAACTCAGAGCCGCCGCCTGTGATGCTGGGGAGGGTGACGGCAGCCGTTTCTACCCACAGAGCCTCAGGGCACCCAGAGCCAGGGCTGGCGCCATGATTAAGCCCGCTTTGCCCACTCCGCATCTGAGGCCCCCAGACTACTCAACCCCACCCCAGGTGAAAATGACGAGCCGCAGAGATTTCTTAAAGAAGCTCCCTTTCAGACTCCAGAATTTCATCAGCATGTCTTCATTTTCCTTAAAACTCACTTCAGATTTAAAATCCTGGACATTATTCTCAACGTAGAAGAGTTGGGGGCAGGAAAAAGGGAAGTCGCTCAGTCGTGTCCTACTCTTTGCGACCCCATGGACTGTAGCCTACCAGGCTCCTCCCTCCACGGGATTCTCCAGGCAAGAGTACTGGAGTGGGTTGCCATTTCCTTCTCCAGGGGATCTTCCCGACCCAGGGATTGAACCCGGGTCTCCTGCATTCCAGGCGGACGCTTTAACCTCTGAGCCACGAGCGAAGCCCAGGGGGCGGGAGAGGGGGGACTTTAAAGAGGGAATTCATCCACTGAGCATCTCCCGAGGGCCTACTGCGCGCCAGCCCCTGTGACAAGCACTGGGACACGCGGACAGCAGAGAGGGGGCTGGCCCACCAGGCGGTGGTGGCCAGGAGAGGCGGCCAGCCACCGCAGGCCGGCGACGGAGGGACGGGAGGGCCGTCATGAGGGCAGAAACGCGGAGGGGCACCTGTCCTGGGGGCTCGTGCGGGCCTCCCGAGAAGGGGGGTCCCCGAATGCTCGAGGACGAGCGGGGGGCAGAGCAGAGTGCAGAAGCCCACTGAAGGCAGAGGCAGGGAACCCGGCCCCGGGGACAGCGAGGACTCTCCACACGACAGCTCAGCCGGTCAGGGATCCACCTGCACTGCAGGAGACCCTGGCTCGACTCCCGGGCTGGGGAGATCCGCTGGAGAAGGCACAGGCCGCCCACTCCGTATTCCTGGGCTTCCCTGGTGGCAAAAGACAAGGAGCGGTGAAGGGTGAGTTTCCTCAACCTTTTATGACGGAAAACTTTAGACACAAACAGATGAAGACAAGCTGACGTCATGAGCCCCCACCCACCCGCAGCCTGCCCCGCCAGCCAGGGGCCGAGGCTGATCGTCCCCCGTTGGCGCGCCCACCTGCCCCGTCCACTTCTGCGCAGCCGTGAATCGAAGCCCAGATGTTGATACCTTTCCACCTGTCACCATCCCACCATGCAGAGAGGTGGCCTCTGCACAGGAGAAATCACTGAGGCCAGCCGGGGCTGGGCCCAGAGGGACCCAGGAGTGTCAGCTGCCTGGACCCGGCCAGGATGGGAGCCAGGCCGCCAGCCGACCGTCAGCGTTCTCGCCATGCCTCTTGGTACCACCCCGCCACAGCCATCCTGTGAGGACACAGGCCACGCCAGGGCAGACACGCCGCCGTCACTCACCACCTGCAAGACTCCAGACAAGTCATCTCACCTCTCCACGTCTCCACGGCCTTGTTTATGGAAAACAGGGCCAGTAATGCCCTCTCAGAGCGGCAGTGGGGGTTACGAGAGAGAATACACATGGAGGCACTTTCTGTATCCATAATAAGGTTTGGTAAAAACCTGAGTAATTAGTGTTAATGATATTCTTATCCTATGTGCGTGCTAAGTTGGTTCAGTCATGTCCAACTCTGTGCAACCCTATGAACTGTAGCCCACCAGGCTCCTCTGTCCATGGGATTCTCCAGGCAGGAATACTGGAGTGGGTTGCCATTTCCTTCTCCAGGGGATCCTCCCGACCCAGGGATCGAACCCGTGTCTCGTACACCTTCTGCAATGCCAGGTGAGTTCTCTACCACTAGCACCACCCAGGAAGCCCTTTTATCCTATATTTGTTGCCCAAAAATCCTACCACTCTTGCTAGTTAATAGGAATACCCGATTTTAAAAAGGCAATCACTGTCCCAGTATCTTAAGCTTCCTAAGCAAAGTGAGAAGTCTTTGCTGCCTCAGAAACTAGCAGCATTTATTCAAAATATGTGCACGTTATGTATGTGCGTCGTGGCCAAACAGAAACCCTCACCTGTCTGAGTCCTGTAGAGATTTTACCAGGTGTGCATAGATGTCCCGTTCTTTCTTCACGACCTGAATCAGCTCTTCATAGCTTAATTGTTGCTTTTCCTGAAAATGACAAGGGGCATCTGACATTAAGAGAAGAATTCTGAAACAGTGCATCCTTACACCATGCAAACATATGTGGACGCTTCTGGTTTGTAAATCCAAACAAAGGTGATCCCTGGTGCCAGGCTCTGGATCAGGCTGCAGTCGGAGAGCGCCACCTGCAGGCGGCGTGGGGAACGACCGCCCACGGCAGAGGCGGCAGCGCGCAGGGCTCGTCCACAGCGGGCGCGTGAGCTGCTGCGGAAGGGGCATCTGGCTGCCCAGCTGCCCTCGGTGAGACCGCATCCCCGCAGGGCTGCAGGCCGTCGTTCTCACAACACCACCACGGCTGCCTCTCCACGTGTGTCCTTACTCCCCAGAAAAGAAACTCCTCAAACAATAGCTGACAATATTAGGGACGGGGGAGGGGGGCATGCTTCCAAGGCGCTGTGAGCAGACCGGTGGCAAAGAGGCCTGGCGTGGACCTCTGCCGCTTGCTAGCTAGGTGACCTCAGCTAACAGCTTTGCAAACCTCTATGAGATTCAGGCTCCTCGTTTACAAAGCGGTATGTAATTTTATGAATTCCACAAATGTGAAGCTTTTTTCCAGTTCAGATCTTGGCCCTGGCACTTACCAGTTCCGGGGCCTCAAGAAGTTACTTACTACAGCCACCTGAAAAATGGTGGACAAGAGTCACCACTTGATAGAGTTACAAGCAGATAGAAGTTCAGCTGTGTGCTGGAGGAACCAAGGATCCCAGGGGAAAAGGCCAATTCAAGTACTGATGCAGGAAAAGTCAAACACAATCCATGTCCTCAGCATTCTGCCACATCAGAAAACAAGGAAGTGCTTAAATAATGGAGCATTGTCAAAAGGATACAGGAGCCAGTTTCAAAAGGCCAAACCTGGGACAATTTGAGCATCAAAATAACGACAGTAACAGATACAACCCACCGAGTAAAACCGAAGTTCATGTCCACAGGGCCATGGGTAAATTAACAGATGGGAAGAAGCGCAGGCTTTTCTTTACAGTAAAAAGACTAATAAATACAGAAGGAATAATGCAGTTAGAAGAGCCACCGTATGCTAACCATCACGGTAATAAACAGCTCCGCCTCCATAAAAGGAGACTAAAGCTGACGGGCAAAAGTTTGAAGATCGGAGAATCGACCTAACTCAGAATCAGTTCAGTTCAGTTCAGTTCAGTCGCTCAGTCGTGTCCGACTCTTTGCGACCCCATGAATCACAGCACGCCAGGCCTCCCTGTTCATCACCATCTCTCGGAGGTCACTCAGACTCACATCCATCGAGTCCGTGATGCCATCCAGCCATCTCATCCTCGGTCGTCCCCTTCTCCTCCTGCCCCCAATCCCTCCCAGCATCAGAGTCTTTTCCAATGAGTCAACTCTTTGCATGAGGTGGCCAAAGTACTGGAGTTTCAGCTTCAGCATCATTCCTTCCAAAGAAATCCCAGGGTTGATCTCCTTCAGAATGGACTGGTTGGATCTCCTTGCAGTCCAAGGGACTCTCAAGAGTCTTCTCCAACACCACACTTCAAAAGCATCAATTCTTCGGCGTAAAAAGATGTCCTTTTCATTATAGGGGACTGGAATGCTAAAGTAGGAAGTCAAGAAACACCTGGAGTAACAGGCAAATTTGGCCTTGGAATGCGGAATGAAGCAGGGCAAAGACTAATAGAGTTTTGCCAAGAAAATGCACTGGTCATAGCAAACACCCTCTTCCAACAACACAAGAGAAGACTCTACACGTGGACATCACCAGATGGTCAACACCGAAATCAGACTGATTATATTCTATGCAGCCAAAGATGGAGAAGCTCTATACAGTCGACAAAAACAAGACCAGGAGCTGACTGTGGCTCAGATCATGAACTCCTTATTACCAAATTCAGACTCAACTTGAAGAAAGTAGGGAAAACCACTAGACCATTCATGTATGACCTAAATCAAATCCCTTATGATTATACAGTGGAAGTGAGGAATAGATTTAAGGGCCTAGATCTGATAGATAGAGTGCCTGAAGAACTATGGAATGAGGTTCGTGACATTGTACGGGAGACAGGGATCAAGACCATCCCCATGGAAAAGAAATGCAAAAAAGCAAAATGGCTGTCTGGGGAGGCCTTACAAATAGCCGTGAAAAGAAGAGAAGCGAAAAGCAAAGGAGAAAAGGAAAGATATAAGCACCTGAATGCAGAGTTCCAAAGAATAGCAAGAAGAGATAACTCAGAATACCTCCCCTCAAAAACTGATCTCAAAGGAAAAAAGAGCAACTACATAGTCGAGAGACCAGGCAGACACCATCCTCACAGTTACCCAAGTCAGCAGGGCCGGGAACGGGACAAGTCTAAGCCACTTGATAGAGTGGCTATCGTCGGAAAGGACACGCAGAGAACTCAGCCTCGCTCCCGGGACACCCTGCAGAGAGGCCTCTGCTGAATCCTGCCACGAGGAAGCGTCGCGCAGACCCACCTGAAGGATGCGCCTCAAGAGGTCTGGCCTGGACACTTCGGAAGTCTCAGGGCCGTGAACGTCAAAAAGACCGAAGGCTAAAGACCGTGAAACGCAGCAGGTGGCCTGACCTGGCCGCCGCGGCGAGGAAGGGCGCCAGCGGGCCGGCGGGCGAGACGGCGGCGGCGCGGGTCCCCGCCGGCCCCTGGTGTGACGGCCATGCGGCGCCACACGGGGCCGCGTCCCTCGTACAGGAGTGCACACTCGAGTACTCGGGCTGACGGGCTCCACACAAACAACTGACTCTCAGACGGCTCAGGACAAGCAAAACCCTTTATTCTCATAACTTGCTTATAAATCTGAAATTATTTCAAAAGAGAAAGTAAAAATAAAGAAGGGAAGTTAATGTGTGCACAACCCCTGGCACAGACTAGGTGCTCCTGAATGCCAGGAAGACACCTGGTCTTCTGCCCCTGTGCAGAGAGGGGCTGCAAACGGTCCTCATGTTTCATGTGGCCTCAGCCTGGCTCCTAAAGCTCAGGTAACGTCCTGAGACAGCGCTTCCGACCCCGATGGACACTCAAACATGAAGCAGGGGGAGAAGTTACATCTTTACCTCCACTGACCTCTCCCTGAAGTTTAGCAGTTTCTTCACTGAGGACCGGAAGGAACACGGCCACTGCCACAAACCCCAGCAGGACGGCGCTGGTGCGTTCCCGAGATCTGGTCGGCAAGAGAGACACAGGGACTCGGCGCACGCTGCGGGCATCCCAAAGCATTCATTCCTATCGCTGCTGCAAAACCGCCGCAGCCCCCGCTCACCACTCTAAGCAGCACCAGTTTTTTATATTTACAGCCAACTTTTTACATTTTGATAATCAAATTTCAAAATAACTGGTTTCCTTTATAAACCTGTGCACATATTTTCTGCATATAAATAGGGAAGAAGGCCTTGGCTCCAGCAGATTACCAAAGGGATGCAGAGGGCAGAAAGGTTAGGAGCCCATGACCTGGAGAACGCTGCTATGCTTCCAGACCTGAACCAAAAAAAACACCACCAAGGTCAAGGCAACCCTGCCAGTGAAAGGTTTCAAATGCTAACCCGCGTGTTTGGTCACGAGAAGTCAGCCACCCACACCGCTAGGAACGTCAGGCCCTTTGGAAATTCATGTCACAGGTCAGTGGCTCAAGGCGCGCCCAGCTGCCTCCGTACACCGTCCCCAGCGCTAGTTCCCATGCGTACACACCGTGCACGCAGACAGAGGGCCCCGGGGAGCGCCTGCGAGGTACTCGCCAGGGTATCCAGACGAACAGGCCGTCAGCCATGGTGCTAAGCGCTCTCTAGCATTTTCCCATGTAATCCGCACAAGCCAGTGGGCTCAGCCCTTACCACTCTCCCCATTTTGGTGACAAGGGAACCGGGTCACGGAGTCACGGTGGGGAGGCAGCGTGTGGACCCAGGCAGCCAGGATCCAGGGCCCGAGCTCTTCAATCCACCCATGCGTGACCCTCGATGGATGCAAAGCCCGGGGAGCCTGGGGAAGGTGACACGGTCACTGTCAGCCGCATTAAAGGCCAGCCAACACTGACAAGGAAAACCAGAAAACCTACTATGCCTGAGTGTCTACCATGAGAGGCAGGGATGGTTAAGAGCACATGACCTTCCTTACTAGCTGTGTAAACTTGAACAAGTCACTCAGCTTCTCTGTACTTCAATATCCTCACCTATAAACAGAGGTAATAATTCTACATACTTCTCAGGGCTGTGAAAGAGATGAGCTGACCTAATCTACACAAGATTCTCGCACTGATGCCCAGCACGGAGCAAACAGGTGATGAGCGTCAGCCATAGTCACCACTGCCACATCCTAGGCCGGGTCCACCACACAGGCCATCTCTAATGGTGACAACCACCCCAGCAGGTGTTAGCCTTCCCACCGTGCAGATGAATAAACTGATTCTCCGAGACGACAGGTCACATCTTGGAGTCCACTCAGCTATTAAGCGGCAGTCAGAATGTGTGCTTAGGTGTGTAATTAACCAAGAAGGACCAGGAAGAAAGATGAGTAAATACTGACCTTGGGTGGGTGGATGTGTAGACGCCAGCTGTAGGACGGACGCACCCAGGGAAAGAATCGCGACCCTGGGGGCCTGACCTGGATCGCCCTGAGCCGGAGTGGAAGCCCCAGAAGACCGCCCACCGCCCAGTGCGGTGTGGGGCCTGGGGCCCAGCTGGGCCCCTTCCCCTCCTTCCGGCAGCCGCTGCTCGCCTCGGCCCCCACCCTCCACCTGCCAGCGGGCCATACCTGCGCTCCCTTTCCTGGCCTTCCGTCTCCACGGAGCCAGGAAACCCCTCCACCTGGGCTCCCCGGGGGAACAGCCCCTCCTCCTTGGAGACCACGCTCCAGCAGGCAGCCCTCTCCAGGAACACCCTCCTCACACCTGACAGAGACCCTCCCCCAGCCCCGAGGCGCCCGATTCACCTTCACCCACAGCCCGTGGACCAACCGCGTGTTCACAGGCCTGCGGACCCCTCAGGGGCAAGGGGTCATCCCGAGCCAGGCCCACTGCTGGCACAGGTCAAATGCTGCCACAGATGCTGAAATGCTGATTACAAAGGTACAAGGGGAACACAGGGACCAGCAGGAGTCTGAAGAGGAGAGACTCCTGTGGACATTTTGCATGATGGAAGTCAGAGTGAGTCAGTGTCTTCCTAGAAGCAAATCGCTCCCCCATGTTAAACAAATGAACTCTCTGGAGCCGTCTGGGTCCCATTTCACCCATCACCCAGCGCCCGGCGTTGAATCATGCCCGACTAGAGTGAAGTCCTCCAGCGACCTGGGCAGAGCTGAACAGCACTGGGTCTCCTCGGCACAGAAGCAGAGGGCTAGGTGGCCCGAGGGGCATCACAAGGAGCCCCTGCCCCCACACCAGCCAGAGCCCTGGCGTCCACGCCCCTTGGCACCCGTAAGCCTCCAGGACGTTCCCAATACACACTCCCTTTCACTGCTGTTTTGCACAAACTCTTCAGCCTTGGATCCTACAGCCTGCTATCAAAAGAAGTTTAACTGATACCCGTATGTTATTTCTAATCATCTCAGGAGGCAGGCATGTAACTCCCCATTTTACGTATTAGGAAAGTGAGTTCAGAGAGGAGGTGACTTGCGCAAAGTCACAGAGTTAACAAGCAGCAGAAGCGACAGGCCGACACCAAGGCCGAGGCACCGTCTGATCCAGCAGTTTCCTCCGTGACTTGAAGGGAGCGTGGAGCGCCCGGACCTCAGGCTGGAGAGGCGCAGAGCGTGCAGGGTAAGCCTAATAGCCCACTCCTTGGTGATCAGGGCAGTTCCGTGGCCTGGTAGACAGAGGCTGGTCGATTTCAGGAGCTATGTCACAGCTCTGCAACAAAGCCATTTATTTTACTACTCGGGAAACTGAGCAGTGATGTCCCAACCATGTCAATAGCCAACCTATAAATCTCTGGCTGTAGCAAGTTAAACATGGTCAGTGTGTTTTACTCTCTGTCCTTCAATTCCCTGACCATCCGGCATTAATTCTCAGAATCACACATGATTGGAAGGAAAACAGACTGCCCAGCGTCAGCGGAGACATCATGACAGCCTCAAGTTCTTCATAGAAATGGGTAGAGAATAAACTCTAACATCAACACAAAACACCCAAGGGCAGAGCAGGGGGGAAAAAAAAATCCGTGTTTTCTACAAAGAAAGAACTACAATCTGAAAAGAACACGTTTCTCAGGAGGAAATATACTGTACGCTGCAACAGCTGGGATTCCTTAAACTGACACCTAGAAATTTCCAGTTCCTAAATGATCATTTATAATCTTTTATCCTCCATTTGCAATTACTCTTGCAGAACAGAATTAAAACCTTTGCTAAAATACGTAAGTATTTTCACAGTCATTCACACGTCACCAGGATCTAGAATATAACTGCAGCCCACAGGATGACTCTGTGCGTGTGGTTCTAAGAAGGGCAGAAAACGCTAGCACCAAAGGCTGAAGACAAGGGGACGCAGACGACCACCCTGGAGACAGGGAGTCCAAAGCGCTCAGCTGTCCAGCAAATTCAGGAGCACTCTGTTCAGTATTTACACCACTGTCACATGCCTAAACTGTGATTCAGAATAGTAAAGTTTAACTAAATATATTCAGATCAGTGACAATCTGTCCATCTAAAACACCTGATGGGCTGCTATCTTATTTCAAAACAAACTGTGTCTCATGGAAAGATGCTCAATATCACTAATCATCAGAAAAATGCAAATCAAAACTACAATAAGGTATGACCTCAAACCAATCAGAATGGCCACCACTACTATGAACAGGGAGGCCTGGCGTGCTGCGATTCATGGGGTTGCAAAGAGTCCGACACGACTGAGCAACTGAACTGAACTGAACAAAGTCTACAGATAATAAATCCTGGAGAAAGTGCGGAGAAAAAAAAACCCTCCTACACTGTTAGTGGGGGTATAAAATTGGTGCAGGCAGTGGGGAGAAAGGTATGGAGAGCTGCCATGCGATCCGGCACTCCAGCTCCCGGACAAGCGTCCAGAGAGAACCCTGACCTGAAAGGGCACGTGCACCCATGCCCACAGCAGCCAAGACACGGAGCAAGCTGAGCGCCCACAGCCGAGAGGACGAGGCAGACGTGGCCTGTGTGCACACGCGTGTGTATATGTGTGTGTGTGAGTGTGTATGTAGCTATATATATATACACACACATATGTACACATCTTATGTGGTATATATATGCGTGTGTGTGTGTATGTAGCTTCCAGAAAAACATCTATTTCTGCTTTATTGACTATGCCAAAGCCTTTGACGGTGTGGATCACAATAAACTGTGGAAATTCTAAAACAGACGGGAATACCAGACCACCTGATCTGCCTCTTGAGAAACCTGTATGCAGGTCAGGAAGCAACAGTTACAACTGGACATGGATGGACGAGGCAGACGTGGCCTGTGTGCACACGCGTGTGTATATGTGTGTGTGTGAGTGTGTATGTAGCTATATATATATACACACACATATGTACACATCTTATGTGGTATATATATGCGTGTGTGTGTGTATGTAGCTTCCAGAAAAACATCTATTTCTGCTTTATTGACTATGCCAAAGCCTTTGACGGTGTGGATCACAATAAACTGTGGAAATTCTAAAACAGACGGGAATACCAGACCACCTGATCTGCCTCTTGAGAAACCTGTATGCAGGTCAGGAAGCAACAGTTACAACTGGACATGGAACAACAGACTGGTTCCAAATAGGAAAAGGAGTACGTCAAGGCTGTATATTGTCACACTGCTTATTTAACGTGTATGCAGAGTACATTATGAAATTAAAAGACGCCTACTCCTTGGAAGAAAAGTTATGACCAACCTAGCTAGCATATTCAAAAGCAGAGACATTACTTTGCCAACAAAGGTCCGTTTAGTCAAGGCTATGATTTTTCCAGCGGTCATATATGGATGGGAGAGTTGGACTATAAAGAAAGCTGAGCGCCGAAGAATTGATGCTTTTGAACTGTGGTGTTGGAGACTCTTGAGAGTCCCTGGGACTGCAAGGAGATTCAACCAGTCCAAATATCAGCCCTGGGTGTTCTTTGGAAAGAATGATGCTAAAGCTGAAACTCCAATACTTTGGCCACCTCATGCGAAGAGTTGACTCATTGGAAAAGACCCTGATGCTGGGAGGGATTGGGGGCAGGAGGAGAAGGGGACGACAGAGGATGAGATGGCTGGATGGCATCACGGACTCGATGGACGTGAGTCTGAGTGAACTCCGAGAGATGGTGATGGACAGGGAGGCCTGGCGTGCTGCGATTCATGGGATCACAAAGAGTCGGACACGACTGAGCGACTGAACTGAACTGACTGATACATGCATATATGAAAGAGAATATTACTCGGCCACAAAGAAGAATGAAATAATTCCATCTGCAGCAACATGGATGGACCTAGAGATTTTCATCCTGAGTGACGTCAGAAACAAGTATCATATGATAGTCCTTATGCGTGGAATCTAAACAAAATGATACAGATGAACTTACTTAAGAAACAGGAATAGACTCACAGACATAGAACAACAAAGCTGTGGCCACTAAAGGGGCAGAGGAGAGAAGATAAGCTGGGATCTGGGATGAACAGACACACACACACCACTAGATACAGAACAGATAAACAAGCACCTGCTGTATACACCGGAGAAGGCGATGGCAGCCCACTCCAGTGCTCTCGCCTGGAGTACGCAGGGCTGGGGGAGCCTGGTGGGCTGCAGCCCATGGGGTCACTAAGAGTCGGACACGACTGAGTGACTTCACTTCCACTTTTCACTTTCATGCATTAGAGAAGGAAATGGCAACCCACTCCAGTGTTCTTGGCTGGAGAGTCTCAGGGACGGCGGAGCCTGGTGGGCTGCCATCTATGGGGTCGCACAGAGTCGGACACGACTGAAGCGACTTAGCATCAGCAGCAGCTCTATACACAGGGAACTAGGTTTCATATCTTGTAATAACCTATGTTGAAAAAAAATCTCAAAAAGAATAATATATAGGGACTTCCATAGTGGCTCAGCAGTTAAGAATCTGCCTGACAACGTAGGGGTAATGGGTTCAACTCCTGGTCTGGGAAGATCCCACACGGCTCAGAGCTACGAAGCCCGAGGGCCACCACTGTGGCCCTCCAAGACCACGCGGTGCCACGGCCGGAACTGGAGCCAACAACTGAAACCACTTCTCCACCAGTTACAAAACAGCCCCTGGTGCGTGCACCCGAGCACCCCAGCCCCTCCCCAAGACCCAGCAGCCGTGGGGTGAGTGCCTGGCACAAGAGCAGGCCTCCAGCAGCCCACTCCAGCCCGAGCACCCGAGTCTGTTCTGATGGCGTGCCCAGGCTACACCAGCTGTTATTCTAAGAATCATCCTTCACACAAACCACAAGTCATGATCAGAGTCATTCACCAGAGAACGAGTTTGTGTAAGAATTCCTTGTTTTCTGAATGCCTGAACTTAATCAAAGGCAAGCTTAAAAAAAAAACCTGGCCTACAATAAACTCCTTTCCTTTCCCATCTCTGGCTGCCCTGCTGCATTACAGGCAAGCTTCGGGTCAGAGCACTCTGTGTGCATGTCCACAAACCCGCAGCATCACCATTCACTCAACAAACACCCACTGGGCCAGGCACGGGGCAGGCGCTGGGATCCAGACACGGACGCCATTCCCGTCCCCTGGGGGGCCTGCCGGGGTGCTCGGGTCTCAAGGGAGGGGAGGAGCCCCCGAGCCGCGACACTCAGTGGCAGCTCGAGAGTGTGCAGGAGCCGCCAGGTCAGCGGGGAAGGACAAGGCACCCCAGGCTGACGAGGCGGCACACACAGGGCCCGGAGCGGGGCAGACCTGCCTCCGCACATCTGCAGGAGGTGAGCTGCTGTCAGAGATGACGAGGGCCGGGAGAAAAGGAGACGGAGAGCTGGCCTGGGGCCAGGCCAGGAAGGGCCTGCTGCGCCACTGTTTGGGTTCGCGTCAACTGGAAAATGTTCTAACCTCGAGATTACAGTTCTTGAGAGGTGGACTCTAGGAGGCAAATATGAGGCTTGTCTTTTAATGAGCTGTGGTTTCCAGGTTTCCTGCACAGCGCAAACACTAACACTTGGCTGAAGGATACTAGTCTGTAAGGAGGAAGACACAGAAGCCCTCCTCCTACCTGCTGGCAGCTCAATTATCAGCAAGGAGGCCTGGGAGGATCTTCAGATCAGAGGCGCCAACAGGAAAGAACACGAATCTGCATGTGAATGTCCCGTCTCGCTGGGCTCACCTCTGGGAAGCCGCCTGGGGGCTGGGAAGGGCACTCCTCTGTCGTGATGCCTTCACTCCTGAACTCGGGCGCCTCGGCCGCCGCCGAGCCACAGCTCTGCTGCACTGCTTCCAAACCTCTTTCAGTGAATTTCTAAGGAAACAAACAGATGAGGTTTCATCGAGAAAAAAAATACTAAGAGGTGGTCCCAAACTCTTTAAGGGAAGATTCACTTTTTTCACAATACCCTCTAAATGATTTCCGTCAGCCGCCAGCATCAGGCCATTACAAATCCATTCATGCGCTGTTACAACCGAGAGAGCAGCACCCAGCCTGGCGTCGACAAGGACGGTGGCAGTCACTGCGAAGGAGCCCTCTGGCCAGCACCGGGGCGTCCCCCAGAGGGTACGGCAGGCAAAGCCACCCGCGGGCCGTCCACAGCCCAGCCTTACACAATGACGCCGGCGATCAGGTTCAGCTGCTTGCTTTTCTCAGAATGAGCAGCCACGGCTTTGTTCTGTTCACTTAGATCACAGACTAAACTGTGTCCTGACGTTTAGTGCTATCTCCAGACTTATACAGGGCCTCCCTGGCGGCTCACCAGATGCAGCTGAGAGCGTCTCTGGTTGTGGTCTCCGCAGAGCAAACCCCCCATGCACTGCTGGTGACCCCAAGCCACCTGACCACCCAGCATCCCAGCCACGTCTCCTGCCAACAAAGGGGGCCTGCCCACCCGCTGAGCCCTTCTGGGTTCTGGGGATCAATCAGCTTCTTCCTGCTTGGCTTTCCAACCCCAAGACATGAAGCAGAGGGGAAGAAGTTGTGGGAAAATGCCAAGAAACTTTTTGGCAAACCAACGGTTACCATTTTTACATCCCCTTCCCCAGACAGCAACCTGCCCGTCTGGGTTGCTTTCCACCACTCCCATGCTCCTGGTCTTGGGCATTTAGACCTTCTCACCCCTTCACTGATGGCAGTGAGGCTTCAGGAGGAAGCCGTGTTAAACACCCATGTTCCCCCCTGCATGGTTACCCGTAATTCTCAGCTGAATCAAAAATTCCCTGTACCATCAAATGAGAAGGATACCCCAAGACAGAAAGGAACAGACAGAGGAGAAGTACAGTGGAGAGAGAGAGAGCACGGTGCAATGAAAAGACAGGACCGCAAGAGACGCAGGCGGGCGCCAGAGCAAGGCAGGCCGGGCCGAGGCAGGCCTCGCCAAAAAGCTCAGCCTAGTTTGCCCACAGGAACTTACAGAAAAACCCAAATGAATTGTTGCGGCTAGTCATGTGATCCAAGATAAGCCCCTTCTCTTCTTGGACCTTTTCTTTTTTCCAAACTTACCTCCACGGTGGCTGGGGTCCAAATGCCGTAAAGAAAGCTCCAAATTGCTCTGATAGATAGCAATGAAGACCACCCTCTTTTTTTGCCAGACTCACCTTTTTATAAGCATCCTTGAAAATGAGTTTTTAGAAAACAATAACAACAACAAAGAAAACCTATGCTGAAATAAGAATACGTAAATACAAAAAGGAAAGCGTGGTACCTGAAGCAACAGGTCCTTCTGAGAGGCGCTTTCTCTGAGACTTCTGATCACTTGCTCTTGACTCTGCAATTTTTTATTGCTTTCACTCAACAAACTCTTGTAACAATTCTCCACTGCTTTCTCTCTTTCATTCACTTCGTTGCGTAATTTCTCAACTTCATTTCTAAGGTCCTACCAGAAGAAAAAGAAAACTGGAAGCTGCTTGACAAGTCTCAAGGTAACAATCTTCCACCTGTTTACCTTATTGCTGTACGAAAGCAGGCCAAAGAGATGTAATTAACAAACACGAGCTTCCTCCTTATTTAAGGTCTTAGGAAAACCAACTTTAAAAATAATCTGAAATTTTGGGGAAAGCTTCAGGTGCATACATTTATCCCAAAATTATTTACAATACTGAACAACTGGGAAGAAACTAAATGTCTGCCAACACAGAATTATCAAAAGCATATGGTAGTACGGAAACATAAACATCACCATATGTAAGAGAGATAGCCAGGAGGAATTTGCTATACGAGGCAGGGAACCCAGAGCTGGTGCTCTGTGACCCCCTAGTGGGGGGGGATGGGGAGCAGATGGGAAGGCGGCTCAAGAGGGAGAGGAGCCATGTACAGCGATGGCTGACTCATGCTGATGTGTGAGAGAAACCATCACAATATTGTAAAGTAACTATCTTCCAATTAAAAATATTTTTTTTTTAAAAAACCACATAGTATAAAAACATCACAGTTAAGAGTAAAACAAAGGAGGATACTATGTAATACGATGCTGACTGTCTTCTAACTGCTTACATAAAATATTTTTAAGGCTCTGAGGAAATACATCAAAATAATAACAGTATCCCTAAGTAGAAGGATTATGGGTGACTTTGTATTGATATTGATCTTCCTGAGCTTCTTAAAAGCTCTAAGTCTGTATTACTTTCACAATCATAAAAATAAACTGTCTTAAATGACATTTACAATACATGGAAAATGCTCAAGTTATAATGTTAAGGAAAAACACAGAAATCAAACAGTACACAGTGTGAATTTCAACTATCTCAAAATATGCACTATTTGCAATACTGAAGCACTATTCCTAATAGCAAGAGGCTGGAAACAACGCAAACGTCTACAGCAGAGGGGTCCGCGCCTGTGCCTGCTCGCGGCGGAGCGCTCAGAAGCCAGAAAGGAACAGAACGAGGACTGGGCCAATACCCCGCCCTCGAGGACTCCTTCAAATACACTGCTCGGGAGGGGGTGCGGGCGGAGGGCGGTGTGGACCCCAAGAGAAAAAGCAGTAGGCACAGCACCCTGCCGCTTAGCTCACCACAAGGAATGGCTGCCCACAGGGAAAGGGAGAGAGCAAGACAGAGGGAGGGCAGACTCATTTCACAGATGTGACAGCGAAAGCACTTAACTGTTTAGATGCGTATTTTAAAATTAAACGAGAAGCTCCTAAAACTAAAAGCACGAGACGCAGGAAGAGAATCTAACCGAGCAGCCAGCCGACTGGCTGACCACAGAGAGGTGCGATTTCAACAGCGGAGAAGTCGCGTGGTCTCTGTACCCCTCGTGGGATCCTCCTCCAACGACAAGGGAGCTGCTGCAGAAACCCTCAGCCGCTTTCAGTGATCGCGTTGCAGGAAATAATGTTTGTATTGTTATTCTGAAACTGCGTGTATAAATACACGCATACTTATTAAATAAGTAATTACTACGATCATAAGAACCAAGCCTCAGAAAACAAAAACAAACGTAAGTTAAAACCTGCAATTCTAAATTTGAATTGGAAATATGAATAGGAACTTACATTCGATTATTTCTTTCCTTTCACTAAAGAAAACCTAGAATCAATACCCTCTCTAGCATGCAGGCTATAGTCGCTAAGTATCATCGCTCACAGAAAACAAAAACAAGAAAACTTCCACCATCCTTTAAAACAGTGGTTCTCAAAGTGTAGTCCCTGGAACAGCATTATCAGCACCACCAATCACTGGGCCCCAACTCACACCTGTTACTAGAAAGAGGGAGGACCCATCAGTCTGTTTCAATAAGCCCTCCGTGCACGCGTGCTCAGTTGCCAAGTCGCATCTGACTCTTTGCGACCCCATGGGCTGTAGCCCACCGGCTCCTCAGTCCATGGGATTCTCCAGGCAAGAACACTGGAGTGGGTTGCCATTTCCTTCTCCAGGGGATCTTCCCGACCCAGGGATTGAACCCACATCTCCTGCGTCTCCCGCATTGGCAGGCAGACTCTCTACCACTGAGCCACTTGGGAAGCCCTTACTACGCCCTCCAGGTGACTCCAAACCACAGTAGAGTGTGTCTCACAGAAAGGGGTGATTCCAGACCTGGGGCAGGAATATAGAATACGAGCTCAGACACCTCATCATGCCACAAAGACAGACTCTATCGAACACTCCATGTTCACGTTCAGAGAACTTAGGAATCAACTTGAATAAGCTTTTTCAGTGTCAAAAGATAGGACAATTAGGACATCAAAGATAATGACAATGAATTAATATAGATCAAAAATGTTTTGTTTTTTTTTTTAATCCATGAGTTCATAATGATTGGAAAAAAACAAAAACCCTTTGGTCACTATGATAGGCAGAATAATGGCCCCCCAAAGATGTTCATACCCTAATCCCCAGAATCTCTGACTATGCTGATTACCTGGCAAAAGTTGCCAATGGAACTGAGGTTGCTAATCAGCTGACCTTGAAACAGACAGATTATTCAGGTGCCTCCAACATAATCACAAAGATCCTTATAAGTGAGAGACGGAAGCACAAAAAGATCCCATCAGCCGGCTCTGGCTTTGAAGATGGATGGGAGTCACGGTTCGAGAAATGCAGACAGCCTCTAGAAGCTGGAAAAGACAAGGAAATGGATTTTCTCCTAAAGCCTTCAGAAGAATACAGCCCTGCCATGGTAAGACCCACTTCAAACTTCTGGCTTCCAGAACCACAGGATAAGTTTGTGCTGCTAAGCAGCCAAGTTTGTGGTGATTTGTTACAGCAGCAGTGAGAAACCAACACAGTCACCTTCGGAAGATTCCAGGGAACTCTTATTTTGTCTTTTCTGTATGAACTACACCCCAGAGTAACTGAATAGATATGAAAAACAAGTTTTTCTTAATAGAAGTATATAGCTATTATATAAAAGGACTGATGAAATTAAATTATCACCATTTTGCAATTATCAATGGCTAGTAGCATATTAAAAAGCAGAGACATTACTTTGCCAACAAAGGTCCATTTAGTCGAGGCTACGGTTTTTCCAGTGGTCATGTATGGATGTGACAGTTGGACTGTGAAGAAAGCTGAGCGCCGAAGAATTGATGCTTTTGAACTGTGGTGCTGGAGAAGACTCTTCAGAGTCCCTTGGACTGCAAGGAGGTCCAACCAGTCCATTCTAAAGGAGATCAGTCCTGGGTGTTCATTGGAAGGACTGATGCTAAAGCTGAAACTCCAATACTTTGGCCACCTCATGCAAAGAGTTGACTCACTGGAAAAGACCCTCATGCTGCGAGGGACTGGGGACAGGAGGAGAAGGGGATGACAGAGGATGAGATGGTTGGATGGCATCACCAACTCGATGGACATGAGTTTGGGTGAACTCCAGGAGTTGGTGACGGACAAGGAGGCCTGGCGTGCTGCGATTCATGGGGTCGCAAAGAGTCAGACACAACTGAGCAACTGAATTGACTGACTGACTGAGTAAATCATAAAAACAGGGACTATCAAACACTACATACCTGCTGTTAGGCCACCTATGATGTAATCTTGCCAAAAAGTTAAACCTGAATTTGATCATACACCTTATCTAATTAGCAATTTACTTGAAATAAAGTCAGCAGAGAAACAAGTTGAATGACATTACAAAAATACAATCAACAAAATCTAAAATGTGGAAATAAAGGACAAATGACCCAACTTATTTAACAAATAAGTTACAAAGAAAAAAAAAAGGAGAGAGAACTTGTAGAATAAAGAATAATTAGGAGAGTTAGGGAAGGCCAGTGTGAATTCAAAATTCATACTGATTTTACAGATTCTTAGTTCATTCAGACTTTCCTTCTTTCATTCACACACACACTCGCTCACACACAGAGTTGGCCATGGAAGTAAAGATGTGTGTATATATTTTGTATGGGTGAGTGCTAAGTCACTTCAGTCATGTCTGACTCTTTGTGACCCCATGGACTTTTGTATGAATAGAAGTAAATACAGATAAGTATATGCCTGTATATATTTTGCATGCATATATAAAAATATGTAAACACACATTTCAAACTGTCTATTGCCAAGGCCTAGTAGTAATGATGTGGAGAAGGCGATGGCACCCCGCTCCAGTACTCTTGCCTGGAAAATCCCATGGACGGAGGAGCCTGGTGGGCTGCAGTCCATGGGGTCGCGAAGAGTCGGACACAACTGAGCGACTTCACTTTCACTTTTCACTTTCAAGCATTGGAGAAGGAAATGGCAACCCACTCCAGTGTTCTTGCCTAGAGAATCCCAGGGACGGGGGAGCCTGGTGGGCTGCCGTCTATGGGGCTGCACAGAGTCGACACGACTGAAGCGACTCAGCAGCAGCAGTAGTAATGATGACACCTGTCATTCAGACCTTGGTTCCTAAATACCATTCTCCAATAAAGGAAACCAGGGATCCTTAAAGAAATGGGTGATTCCAGAACTGGATGAGGGAAAATACAAGAGTCCAGGACATCTTGTGACCCTAACAGTGTGGAAGTGCTCAGGAAGTGTTAAAGACACAGGAATCAATCTGGAGGAGTTCCCCAAAGCCAAATCTGAGTCAATCTGAACAAGAAAAGAAATCATAATAATGGCTTAACAACCTATAGAATGAAACAAATATCCATGAGTTCATACGGGTATAAACAGCTGAATAATAAAAACCTGCAGAAGGGACAGCCTTTCTTACAGGAGAATTACAACCCTAAGTGCAGAAGGGATGACGGAAAATCACCACGAAGCAAACACCGGGGTAGGAAGGGCTGTGGGTACGAATCATCAGGGAGATTCTTCAAAGTATGATGAAAAACAAGACCCTTACACAGTCTCAAAGTATTTCCCCCCAAATACTATCACAGATGGAGAAGAGTAACTTGACCGTGGAGAATCCAGGAGACCCCCGCCTTAACCGAGGGACCAGCACCAACTTCACCAGGACAAACTGACATTATGCACCCAGCCTGTCCGTGCTATCCTCACCAACAATGTGCAACCCCAGTCTATTCAAGACAGAAATATCAGACAAGCCCAAACTGAAGGACAGTAGCAAAATAACTCATCAGTACTCTCCACAGGATTCAAGGTCACAAAGGACAACTGCTGAGCGACTGTCCTAGATTAGACGAGACGAGGGAGACATGATCACTGAGGGCAACGCGGATCCTGGACCAGAAAGGGGGCGTTATCGGGAGAACTGGCAACATTCAAAGGCAGGCTGCACATTCCGGGGCTGTATCAGTGTCTATTCCTGGTTCTGGTGAGTGTCCTACAGCCGTGTAGAACACGCACACTGGGGAAGCAGAACAAAGCATGCACAGGAACTCTGCCATTAATACTGTTTCAAACCTGCCCTCTACATCTAAAATTATTCCAAAATAAAACCTTTTAAAAGGAGACTTAACAATCAGTGCAATGTCTTGATCATGATTTGAACAAACTGTTTAAAACAATTTTTAAATTAGACAGGGAAATCTGAACATTAATTGGCTATTTGATAATATTTAGAATCTTTCTGAAGTTAAAATATTTTTGGTTTTGTTTTTAAAAAAAAAAAATACTGAAAATCTGATGAAATAATATGCCTGGGAATTGCTTAAAATACTTCAGTATTGAAAGAGAGGGAGATGGGAGGAAGGCATGGATAAAGGAAGGCTGGCTAAGAGTTTATGAGTGCTGAGGTGGGTGACAAGCACCAGAGGGTCAGTGTACTATTCTCTCTCCTTTTCTGTGTATTTGAGTTTTTCTTTAATAAGTACCTTTTTAAAAGCAATGATTAAAAATCCAAAAGACATACCAAAATGCATGATTACAGATGATTTTAAAATTATTCTTTTTCAATTTTTAAAATGTTTTATACTTAGTATAGACTACATTCATAATGGGGGATAAAGTAAACATCTTTAAAGTAACATTTTTAAAAAACAGAAACCACTTTAAAAATTAAATGCTGATTTTTTTTTCCTTAGGCAAACAGATGATAAGGTTGTCCTGAACCTTTAATCCAAAACAAGCAGGCCAAGAACCTATCATGAATTATAAATGTAAAGAGAAATTCAACTCTAGAGAAAGATTTCTACTGCACAAATAATACTAAAGCAACAGTAACAGAATTTTAAAGAATAAAAACTCCCCCACATTACAGCAAGTTAAACCAACAAGTTAAACCATTTTCCCACTGCAGACGTTTATGGAGTCACAATTTTCAGACAATTTTAACTTTGGTTTGGCGCTTTTTTTTTCCCCATTTTACTTTATTCCACTACACCACAACCTACAAACAGCACATGATGATACATGAAGAAAAAAAAAATCTTAAAAATTTAAACGGAGTATAATGTCCAGTGAATATTTTTTTAAAAAAATATAAAAAAGAGCAAGGTCCACAGCATGTGGCATCTGAGCTTACAACTTGACTCTCAACCTCTGAATCCAGGGGAAAAGCAAGATGAGGTCACTGGGGTGGAAGGGAAGCTCAAGAGGGAGAGGATATATATATACGTATAGGTGATTCACATTGTACCGCAGAGACCAACACAACATTGTAAAGCAGGCATCCTCCAACTAAAAATCTAAAAGAAAAGAATCACCCGCAGAGTGCATACACAAGCACGCACGCACACACGTGTGAGCAGGCGCACGCGTGCACACACACGCATGCACACGAGCGCAGGCGCACGCGCACACACTTAAATGCTCACAGACATCAGAAGGGCCACCAGGACGAAGGCCGTCGGTCTCACTGCTGCTACCCGGGCACAGGCAGACGGCGGTGTTTCCTGATCCCCTGCCTTCCTGAGTGCTCGGCGAGCAGTCCCAAGCAGCATGAGAACGTGCACCGGAGCGGGGGGGCCTGGCTGGTGGGCAGGGGCGTGAGGGGGCCCCGGAGCTGCCCACGTCCGGGACCGGCCACACCTGGCTCCAGGGGTAAGGAAAGCCACTGTGCGTCGAGTCCCAGGAACCCACGTGACCTGCACAGCCCACGCTGGCCTCCACGCCCTGTCCCGCCTGCAGCCCCGTTACCTCTCTGGCCTCCCCTCCTCCTGCTCCCCCCTTACTCGTGTGTCCAGGCAACCCCGGCTCTCTCGCCGCCTCTCTTACATACCACCTAAATTCCCAGCTCAAGGCTCACCTGCTTGCGCCTCTCTCTGGAAAATGCCCCGAGGCTGCTGTGCCACTTCCACCGCGTCTGAGCTCAAATGTCACTTCTAATCCAGTGTTCCCAGCCCATCCTGCCTAAAAGGACCCCCACGAGCCCCACCACAGCCTCACTCCCAAATCCCTGCCCTCTCCAGTCTTCCTTGGAGCACTGCTAAGGCGGCGTTCATTGATGCGTATGTTCTGGTTACAGTCTCCTGCGCCAGCATGTAAGCTCCACGAGGGCAGGAGTTGCTGCATATTCTGTTTCCTGCTGCATCTCCAGCGCCTAGAATGGCACCGGGCACGCAGTCGGCACCCATGGCAGATTTAAGACAGCCGCAAATTCTTTGACCTCTGTCTTGCCGTTCGCACGGTTCACTGAACCCAAGGCAGATAAGGCACGACTGGGAAAGCTGGAAGAAGCCATGGGGACTGCAGACATTTCATTCTCTCAAGGCAGCAGCAGCCAGGAGTCTTCAGAGACTACGGACATACTAAGACAGGACAAAAGAGGCCCGTGGCCAAGTGGGCGCGCAGGCGCAGTGCTACAAGGCCAGCAACACCGCTGTTTGCAAAACACAAGAGGCCGTGAGAGAGTGGGGCAGGAGAGGCTGGCTGGTGCCGTGCCGTCGGTTAATTTCTCCACACCTCCCCCGGAAAGATGTGCAGTCTCTCTCTGTTGCCTCCTATTAAGTCTGGGCTGCGGGGTGACTACCACGACCGAAGGAATATGGCAGAAGTGACACTAAGCCAGTTTCTGGGTCCAGGCTTTAAGAAGCTGGCAGCTTCCAGCTCATGCCTCTCGGAATCAAGAATCACCATCCAAAACGCGTGACCGCCTTAATGCTGCCATGCTGCCGTGGCCACACACAAGTGCTCCAGCTGACAATTCCAGCCGCATCAGCTTTCCAGCCATCCTCCCAAACAGCAGCAGAGGTGTGAATGGAGCATAGGGACCCTCCAGGCCAGCCCACCCACCAGCTAGACACCACGTGGGACCGCGGCCGTGGAGAGCAGAAATCACCCAGCTAAGCCCCGCCCAACCCTTAACCCACAAAACCGTGAGATATAATCAAACGATAATGTCTTAAGACACCAAGTTTAGGGACAATTTGTTACGGAGCAACAGATAACCAAAACAGCACTCAATAAGTACCTGTTGGATGACTAAATCAATGAATGAAGCAGATGGGATTCTTCCCAGTTTATTTAATGAGCAAACTGGTCCAGATAATTAAAGCAATTCACTCAAGACCAGTCACTGACAGACAGCAGCTACCTGACTCCAAGCCTCTCAGTTCACTTCCACACAATGACGAGGGTTTGGATTTCTTCGGTATCAGCACTAATGCAATGACTCCAACCCACTCAAATGGTCATCTGACATTTGCTTTTAAAGAAAACTCCCCTGAAAATTACTGAGAAAGGGACCATAAAACCTTCTGTTAAGCCACTGAGGTAGGTACATCTTTAAATTCACAATAAACCTGCCTTCCATCCTAGAAAGATCCTGTCTAGTTTTTCATTCTAAAATATGTATGTGTTATGGCTAGGAGGAAAGAACACGCTGCTCACGTGCATAGCAATCACAGGTCCACTTACACCGTTTCCCAGATTCGGCTCCCTGCTTACAAGACACTTATCAGACCCGTGTTTGGATGTCCGGTCACACTTCCGTGTATGTGTTCAGCGATCATTTATTCCATTCTCTAGTTCTTTTTTTTAAATTCAGCTACCTAGGTTAACAACTTCTGACCTGTTTTAAGCGATAAAAGCTACTGAAGCTGTTGCTTTTCCCCCTCAACAGGGATGACCACACGAAAATGACCCACCTGTTCCGGGATCCCACAAGGGCACAGAGCTTTGTCACGCCTCCAGACTGGGGGCTTCTTAACCTGAGTGCCACTGACGGGCCCCTGCGAGTCCAGAGAAGCGTGCGCATCTGTGCGCTTTGGGGGTACATCACCCCCAGCAAGTATCAGGAGCTCAAGGAAAGTCAGAACATCAATGAGCACAAACTATTTCTCTCACAAGCGCTGGTAACAGAACTACTATGTACCGAGGCCAGGGCACTTATTTCTCCTTAAAACATCTCTAACCCGTAGGACTGCCTACAGGCTAAGTATTATTAGTCCTGTGTTTACAAAGAGGAAACCAGGGCTTGTGGCGGTTGACAGATTTTCGCAGAGCTTTATAACAAGGAAGTTGAGGTGCTGAAATGCAAACCCAAGTCAGTTTGACTCCAAACTCTGTGCTCTTCCAACTCAACCGCGCTAAAGAAAGCAGAAAGCCAAAGAAAGCGGAAAACTGCCCTGTGACACGGGCCCCCCGCCAGGCAGCAATCCACCCCCTGGGGCTGACGTTATAGCTTCTCAAGGACTCCATTATAGCTTCTCAAGGACTCCGGGGGATGGAATAAGCCAGCCTCAGACACGGCTGCCCCCTGCCCCCTAGTAATGAACGAGGCAGGACCAAGGATCTGGGACCTCATATGAAGGGCAGTCGGAGAAGGCTCGCAGTCAAGCGACCACTGCGGGAAGGGGGAACACGTGTGCCGAGGTGGCCTTGAGGAGGAGCGGCTGCCATGGCAACAGAGAGACAGCCCACGGGCTCGCGGGCTCGGCCCCAGCGGAGTCAGAATCAATGTTTAGGGGAGGCATGGAGACGGCATGTCTCGCCTGAGCAAAACAATCAGAACCGAAAATTGATAAACTTGGGTGGCTTCCCCAAACCTCCCTCAATATTCCTGGGCTGTGAAGACAGGCAGACCTAGCCTCGAATCCTGGCTCTACTGCTAACGAGCTGTGCGGCCAGAGACAGAGAACGTGAATCTTTGTGAGTGTTGTCTTTCCAGTAAGTGGAGATATTCCTGTAGATTCCTAGCATCCTTAATGGAGAGGTGGGTGCCCAGCACAGAAGCAGACGCCCAGGACGTGACACTGTGTCACCTCCGCCCCTCCCCGCACCAGCCCCTCCAGGCTGACCTCTCCTCCCAGGCATCCCCATGTGGGCCCAGCTGCACCCCCAAGGTGCAGCTCTCCCCGCTCCGCCCCGCACACACCTCCCCACCCCACAGGAAACCTGGGCCTGAAGCCCAGCACATCCTCCGCACGGAGCCCCGGGAGACGAGGAGAGCAGCTGGGTGCCGGGGCCACTGCCGGAGTCCTCTCACTCAAGCAGCGGCAGAAGTGGAAAAGAAGATGACTGAGCGGGTGAGGACGCGGGGCCCCCCGGCCAGGGCCAGGGCCAGCTGAGCCAGCAACAGGAAAGCCACAGGATCTGAAGCCTGGGTTTTTAACTTGGGGTATAGTAACCCACCCGTGAGCACAGCACAGCCCCATGAAAAGCCTGGACTCGGATTAACCGCAAGAGTCCCTCCTCCTTCCTGGTGCTAAGTGCTAAGTCACTTCAGTCGTGTCCGACTCAGTGCAACCCCATAGACGGCAGCCCACCAGGCTCCCCCGTCCCTGGGATTCTCCAGGCAAGAACACTGGAGTGGGCTGCCATTTCCTTCTCCAATGCATGAAAGTGGAAAGTGAAAGTGAAGTCATTTAGTCATGTCCGACTCTTCGCGATCCCACGGACTGCAGCCAACCAGGCTCCTCCATCCATGGGATTTTCCAGGCAAGAGTACTGGAGTGGGGTGCCATTGCCTCCTTCCTGGAGGAGGCGTTAAAAAGGGCAGGATGAAGCTGAAGCGCTCAGGGCAGAGAGAGAATGACCCCCCCCCACTACTCCCGCAGCTCAGCCCCTCAAGCCCCAGGCCAGCACACTGCCTTCAGCCGCGGCCCTGTCTGCTCAACTGCAGCCACTGTCTAAGCGCCCTCCAGACTCTGGTTCACCCATCACAACACACGCCCTCCTCTGATCCGTGCATCTCTGCCCTGAGCCTTCAGCAGCTCCGAGTGAACTGCTGGACGAGGCTGCCCTAACAAGCAGTCGCTCCGGGCTCCCTTCGGGGGTGGGGGGGGGCTCCCTCCTTGCTTTATCTCACCCAACTGCTCCATCAGCCCTCCAGGCCCCCGCCTGTCTGCATCCATCCCCCCCCAGGAAAGAAAATAATAAAAACCTCTCCAGTTCTGCCTGGAGACAGCACACTTATCTGACAAGGGCCAATCCCAGGGCCACCACAAAGCCCTCCCTGATTTCTCGGGCCCTCTGCAACCGTCCTCCCAAAATACTACCCACCACTTTTTCCTACGAACCTCCACAGCACTTGGAGAGTACTGGGCACCTCACATCCATCGCACCTCCTCCAGTCCTCACAGCAGCCGGGCTGCGAAGCAGAGGCTCTGACAATACCCACTCCACCAACCAGGAAACTGCAGTTCAGAGAGCTCCAGCAATTTAACCCAAGGAGAAAAGTGGTGGAATCCAGATTCAAAACCAGGTTTATCCTGTCCTTTTCACTAAACAAGTGGTTTTTCAAACTGAGCTCACGTATAAAGCCCTCGACGAGCAGTGCCGAAGCCTGGCCAGCTGCTCGCATCGTGTGACCGCATGTTCCCAGGCCTTCCTCCAGAAACTGGCTCAGTTGGCTGGAGGAAAGCACGCAAGTTCATAATGGGTTTTAACGCAGGAATCTGCAGATACATCTGTTTACCTGCTTCTAAACAAAGAGACGTGGGGAAAAAATCTAAAGACCCCTACCCTACACCAGACCACCATCCTTCACAATGAGTGGCCCCAGCAAGCCTTCATGACGCCATCACAGAGCGGCCTCAATTTCCACCCACGCGGGCCACACCCTTGACCTGAAGATTCCCAGCACCGAGCTGAGCACTGTCTTTGCATATCAGAGGCTCTCTTACAGCAGGCGTGTTTTTTTTAAGTGGATTATATGAAAAATAAAATATCCCTATAATCTTAGAATCACATTAGAAATGAAAAGCCAGGCCCTCACACTTCCTTCGCCAGGCAGCTAGTTTATCTCCAGCCAGGTGGAGAATGAGAAGGTTCTCATCCATCAAATTTCCATCTTATCAGGAGGCTTCACTGTGAGAAAGCTCGTCAGTGGTTACATTTAAACATACAGAGGAAACCTCGCTAAAATCTTAATGAGGGACAGGAACTCAGTGCTGTAAGAACTTTCAGAAGAGCAGGAGATACTGGCGCTCCAGTCACACTCTGCAAGCCTCGTGGCTCCCGGGGACTGAGACCGGAGGCGGGCGTGGTGGGGAGAGGGGCCGCCTGGCTTCTTCCCGCGACTCTCCCTGGGCAGCTCTGCCTCCGTGTTTTCTCTCCAGAAGAGTTATTTGGACAAAGAATGAGTGAAGTGAAGTCGCTCAGGCATGTCCGACTCTTTGCGACCCCATGGACTGTAACCCACCAGGCTCCTTCGTCCATGAGATTCTCCAGGCAAGAATACTGGGGTGGGTTGCCATTTCCTTCTCCAGGGGATCTTCCCGATCCAGGGATCGAACCCGGGTCTCCCGCATTCCAGGCAGACGCTTTACTGTCTGCCTCCAGGGAAGACAAACAAAGAATTCATACGCTCAAAAAATAAACGGAGACCACGGAAATGAGACAGTTCACACCACAGAGACCAGTAACCGTGTGAGCGGTGTGATTCTGAGCAGGGAGCTCCGTGTGGGCTTCCCCAGGAAGCCAGGGGCAGACAAACGGGCAAAGGCGGGGAAGCTCAAACTGCGCAGGGGTCGGGGCGCACCCCCCGAGGTGCCGAGCACCAGGCGAGGCACCCCAGCGATGCAATGGGGCACACCCGCCCTCCCCCAGCCCCGCGCGCGCCCCGTGCCGGGCTCGTTCACGACACCCCAGCCTCGACCCAGGCCTTCCCTCTACCGGAAACCCGTCTCCACCCCCGGCCTCCAGGCAAACAGGGGCTTGGCCTTCGGGTCTCAGCTCACACCCACCTCCTCTGTGAAGCCCCCTTTCCCCTCCTCTCTTAGCACGATTCTGTTCTCCGTGCTCCCAAAGCACTCGGGCCAGGCCTCTCAAAGCATCATCATGCTCGACTTTAGTTCTTGTTGGAGTTTCCACGGCAGTTCTCCACTAGATTCCTTCAGAAACTGCATCTGACTTGATTCAGTCCTGTCTCCTCAGCACCCAGGACAGGGCCTGGCACAAAAATTATACAGGAAAAGCCAGAGATAAAGGAAAGTCTCTCTGTTTACACCCCAGAAAGACGATAGCAATTCCCGATGAGAAGTGATGGAAACGGCCTTCAAAGCCAGCAGCCCCACGTGAGCCACTCACACCCCAGAGTCTGTCACTGAAAAGGGTTCTGACGCCCCTCCTAGAGGAATCAAGGGCTTGGAAAGGGACGCACGAGCACTCTCTCCAGAGGAGAGGTGACTGTCATCAAAGAAGGAACGTATGGCTTTGTTGCCTTGACTGGTCAAAGGGCTGCTGCTGCTGCTGCTAAGTCGCTTCAGTCGTGTCCGACTCTGTGCAACCCCACAGATGGCAGCCCACTGGGCTCCGCCATCCCTGGGATTCTCCAGGCAAGAACACTGGAGTGCGTTGCCATTTCCTTCTCCAATGCATGGAAAGTGAAAAGTGAAAGTTAAGTCACTCAGTTGTGTCTGACTCAGCAACCCCATGGACTGCAGCCCACCAGGCTCCTCCGTCCATGGGAGTTTCCAAGCAAGAGTACTGGAGTGGGATGCCGTTGCCTTCTCCGGGTCAAAAGGCAGACCACACTTATTAGCCAGCAGGGTCTGGCAGAGAGTCTCGGGGCCGCGCTTTGTCACCCCAAGCCCTGAGCCAGCACCTGCCACACCATTAAAAGGCAGTGGAAGAGGAAGGAAAGGAGGAACCCGAGGTGCTGAGCATCGCCCTGAGTGCTGGGAACCACAGCAGGCATCTTCTCCTGCCTTCAATTTTATTATCCGTTATTTAATTCCAAATTAGATGTCATCAACCCCATTTTAGTGGAGTAAACCAAAGTTCAGAAGAATGAAGTAACTGGCTTAGAAGCTTCAAGTTAAGCACCCACTGCTGCTGAGATTCCAACCCGAGTTTGCCACCGTCTCCCCGTGTCCCAGAGACACCCACTCAACGGCTGCCTTTCTAGCGCCCAAGACCATCAACAACAGAACAGTTACTACTTACTAACCACTGCTGATGCGCCAGGTGTTGCGCCAAGGGCTCCATCTTTTCTCACAGAGCCCTCACAACCCATGCCTGGCTTTCTAACAAGAGGAGGACATCACGGTCTGCAGAGGCAAAGTAGCTGGTTCCCAGACCCACAGCTGGCAAGCGACAGAGCCAGGGTTCTCATCTGGTCTGACTCCCAAGACTCTGCATTCTGCCTCTCTTACGAGGAGCTGCGATTTGCACAGACTAAACTTCTCTCACACAGGTCATTTAAGCTGCACATCCGAAAAGGACACCAATTCAAACTCTTCACACCTGACCTTAAAAACAAAGGCTAGGGGTTGGGGGAAGAGGAGCTCTGACCCTTGGTAAGAATCACTCCGGGAAATAGCGGAGGACAGACAAGGCTGGCGCGCTGCAGGGGCAGAGTCGGGCAGGACGTAGTGACTGGACACAGATCACGCCGCCTCAGGTCTGTGGTCGTGGCCGTAACCAAGCAGCCTGCAGCCTGCAAACACCGTCTCCCAGCGCCAGCGTTGCATGAAGTTCACCAAGAGACCCTGAATGCTGCTGCCACCTCACCTGGGGTCAGCCAGCCTCAAACACGCGAGGAGACCGGAGAGGCTGAGGCTGAACCGCCCTGGAATCAACCCCGCCCCGTCAAAGCACACTGGGTGACGGAAACAAGTTTACTTAGATTTGGGGGCTGTAGCCAGCAGATGCATCCCCGCAGAGCTGAGGGCCCACACTTGTCATAGCAGGGGACAGGTCTCACAACAGGCGAGAGCATCAGCAGACAGTCTGGGGAACAGGCTAAAGCAACGTCTAGTGACCGGGGCCCTCAGAGGAGGAAAAGCCTGTGACTTGCTCCTCGCCGCCCCCTGCTCACCCGGAGCAGCACAGAGAGCCTGAACCAGAGGCGGCAAACACAAGACCAAGACGTGCCTCTGCTCTCCTCCACTACGCGCACGCGCGCGCGCAGCACCTCGAGTCCCTGGAGCCAGACAAGGTCATAAAAGCCAGAGATGCGAGAGCAAGGACGCAAGAAACCAAGCAGCACTCCCGCTGGAGCGCAGAGGAAGCCCCGGGGACACCGCTCAGTCGTGTCTGGCTCCTGTGACCCCACGGACGGCAGCCCACCAGGCTCCCCTGTGCATGGGATTCTCCAGGCAAGAACACGGGAGTGGGTAGCCACGCCCTTCTCCAGGGGATCTTCCTGACCCAGGGATCAGACCCCGGTCCCCCACACAGCAGTCAGATTCTTTACCATCTGAGCCACCAGGGAAGCCCCAGCCCACAGAAGCTAGGACATTTTGAACATCACAGTCAGAACATCGACTTGGGAATATTGGGGGTGGGGGTCTGTTTTCTGCAAAGGCCTCCTGAATTTCTCTGAAGAGTTCTGGGTCCCTCTGCTGGTGAGGAGGTATAATACAATAAAGGGGATCTATCTGTGAGACCCTCACTTTTTGACTTGTTTTTTCTTTTTCGTGAATAGGACTCCCAAGGTAGAGGCTGCAGCCTGGATTCACGCGCGCCTACCCACAGTGCCCCAGCCACTGCAAATACTCAGTAAGTGTCCCTTCAACAAACAAATGAGCAAACTGCAGGTGACGGCGCGTGCTGGGGTGCCAGCACGGGGTCCCTGCTGCTGCTGCTGCTGAGTCGCTTCAGCCGTGTCCGACTCTGTGCGACTCCACAGACAGCAGCCCACCAGGCTCCCCCGTCCCTGGGATTCCCCAGGCAAGAACACTGGAGTGGGTTGCCATTGCCTTCTCCAATGCATGAAAAGTGAAAAGTGAAAGTGAAGTCGCTCAGTCGTGTCCGACTTCGCGACCCCATGGGCTGCAGCCCACCAGGCTCCTCCGTCCATGGGATTTTCCAGGTGAGAGTGCTGGAGTGGGGTGCCATCGCCTTCTCCAGCACTGGGTCACAGCAATCACAGGCAATTAAAACAAAGCTACAGACAATGAACTGACTCTCCCGGCCAAACGTCTCGGTGTTCACGCACCCTCAGACACCGTGAATTCAGACGCCTTGGATCCAAGCTGCATCTTCAGACAGGCACTGCCTCCTTCCAAAATGCTTAGGAGGGGGCACAATGAGGCGGCAGTACGTGGGTTTGGCACGAGCACAGGATGGTTCGATCACATCCAAGAGAGGCTGGCTCAAGCCGTGCTGCTCGACGGGGACCACCATACAGGCTTCGAGGGAGGGATCGTCTCAAGACAGAGCTGCAGTACTATTTCCCGCTGACTTTGGGATTCCTGTCCAAGAAAGGAGAATACTGGGAAACAGCAAGACAGTCCCGGGGACTGAAAGCCTAAATACTTACAGGCTTTCCCGACTTGGATGACACTGATCTGGCCCCGGGCAAATTGCTCTTACTGAATGGAATATTGTCGAGGGCTGCGTGTACTGCTCAGAGAACCCCTTACAGAAACCCGCCAGAGGCAACACTTCCCTCAGGCCTCAGTGCCAGCCAAGGCTGTCCCTTTATCTTAACGTCTTCCTCTTCACAGACACTGGAGGCCACGTAACTGAATTTCCCTTTTGACTGTCGCTGCCAGGAACTACCGACCAGGTGTTACGTCCCGTCTCTAGCGCTGAGACCACGATCACGGCAGGCATCTCTCCTGCCTCACCTGCTTCCATGTCACTCGCCACCCTCATTTTCCTGTGACCCTAATGCATTTATTTTATGACTGTCCATAAATCTCTGAAATGTTTCTGAAACACAGAAAAAACAAATGACAGGTTTGAAAGCTTCAAATAACCCAGATACAAGTTGGGTGGTCTTGAAAACAGATTATTGTGGTCCAATGAAAAGCCAAAATTATCAGTCTTCCTTTCTGCCAAAAGCACAGTATTCTTAACATAAATACTGACGGTCTGGCATAGCCTCAGCATAGTATCTCAGGCACAGTCCTGAAACTAAAAGCAGTCCACAGTCCTGGATCCACATCACATTATTTATCCTCTTCCATGTGACCATGATCAAGCCATTTAAACTCTTTTTTTTAAAGCTATTTAAATTCTGAGGCTCCGGTTCATCTGTGTAATGGGAATAACCTGTTCTATGCCCAATCGCAGGGCTGTGAGCGCCAAGGGAAAGACAGGCAGTCCTTTTATTAACTGCAAAGTACACCAAAGAAATCCACACCTAAGAAATCATATTTGCTTCATTTCCATCACTCTGATACCAACTTTCACTACCAAAAAGGATGCTGAAGATGGTGCTGAATGTGAACCGAGAAAAAGACCGATGGATGGAGCGCGCTTTCGTTCGTCGTTGGCGTGCGACTGCACAGCTGAGCACGCAGCCGCTTTACTGCTGTGTTAGTTTCTGCCGCTCGGCAAAGTGAATCGGCTGTGAAACCGAAGCGGCAGTCGCGCAGCCGTGTCCGACTCTCTGCGACCCCATGAGCTGTAGTCCATGGGATTCTCCAGCCCAGAACACTGGAGTGGGTAGCGGCCCCTTCTCCCAGGGAGTTTCCCAGCCCAGGGAGAGAACCAGGTCTCCCACACTGCAGGGGGGTTCTTTACCAGCTGAGCCCCCAGGGAGGCCCCTCTGTACACACATGGAGCCCCCCTCCCACCCCGCCACCCCGTCTCCC